>JAVSCE010008664.1:0-149875 GCA_032199065.1 Smutsia gigantea | reverse complement strand
TGCTTATATTCAGGAGATTTTTGCCTATGTTTTCTTCTAAGAGTTTTATGGTTTCATGACTTACATTCAGGTCCTTGAACCATTTCAAGTTTACTTTGTGTATGGGGTTAAACAATAATCCAGTTTCATTCTCTTACTTGTAGCTGTCCAGTTTTGCCAACATCAGCTGTTGAAGAGGCTGTCATTTCCCCGTTGTATGTCCATGGCTCCTTTATTGTACATTAATTGACCATATATGGTTGGGTTTTATATCAGGGCTCTCTAGTCTGTTCCATTGGCCTATGGGTCTGTTCTTGTGCCAGTACCAAATTGTCTTGAGTACTGTGGCTTTGTAGTAGAGCTTGAAGTTGGGGAGCATAATCCCCCAGCTTTATTCTTCCTTCTCAGGATTGCTTTGGCTACTCAGGGTCTTTGGTGGTTCCATATGAATTTTAGAATGATTTTCTCTAGTTCATTGAAGAATGCTGTTGGTATTTTGATAGGAATTGTATTGAATCTGTAGATTGCTTTAGGCAGGATGGCCATTTTGACAATATTAATTCTTCCTATCCATGAGCACGGGATGTGTTTCCATTTATTGGTTTCTTCTTTAATTTCTCTCATGAGTGTCTTGTAGATTTCAGAGGATAGGTCTTTCACTTCCTTGGTTAAGTGTTTTCCTAGGTATTTTATTCTTTTTGATGCAACTTTGAATGGAATTGTTTTCCTGATTTCTCCCTCTGCTAGTTCATTGTTAGTGTATAGGAATGCCACAGATTTCTTCATATTAATTTTGTATCCCACAATTTTGCTGAATTCAGATATTAGATCCGGTAGTTTTGGAGTGGATTCTTTAGGGTTTTTTATGTACAATATCATGTCATCTGTAAACAGGGACAGTTTAACCCTCTTCCTTGCCAATCTGGATGCCTTTTATTTCTTTGTGTTGTCTGACTGCCATGGCTAGGACCTCCAGTACTATGCTGAATAGAAGTGGGGAGAGTGGGCATCCTTGTCTTGTTCCCGATCTTAAAGGTAAAGCTTTCAGCTTCTCGCTGTTAAGTATAATGTTGACTTTGTGTTTGTCACATATGGGCTTTATTATGTTGAAGTACTTGCCCTCTATACCCATATGTTGAGAGTTTTTATCATGAATGGATATTGAATTTTGTCAAATGCTTTTTCTGCATCTATGGAGATGATCATGTAGTTTTTGTTCTTCTTTTTGTTGATGTGGTGGATGCTGTTGATGGATTTTCGAATGTTGTACCATCCTTGCATCCCTGGAATAAATTCTACTTGATCATGATGGATGATCTTTTTGATGTATTTTTGAGTTTGGTTTGCTAATATTTTGTTGAATATTTTTGCATCTATGTTCATCAGGGATAGTGGTCTGTATTTTCTTTTTTTGTGGTGTTTTTGCCTGGTTTTGGTATTAGAGTGATGGTGGCCTCATAGAATGAGTGTGAAAGTATTCCATCTTCTACTGTTCGGAAAACTTTAAGGAGGATGGTATTACGTCTTCACTAAATGTTTGATAAAATTCAGCAGTGAAGCCATCTGGTCCAGGGATTTTGTTCTTACGTAGGTTTTTGATTACCAGGTCAATTTTGTTGCTGGTATTTGGTCTGTTGAGATTTTCTGTTTCTTTCTGGGTCAGCCTTGGAAGGTTGTATTTTTCTGAAAAGTTTTCCATTTCTTCTAGGTTATCCAGTTTGTTAATATATAATTTTTCATGGTATTCTCTAATAAATCTGTGTATTTCTGTTTTATCTGTAGTGATTTTTCCTTTCTCATTTTTGATTCTGTTTATGTGAGTAGACTCTCTTTCTTTCTTGATAAGTCTGGCTAGGAGTTTATCTATTTTGTTTATTTTCTCAAAGAACTAGCTCTTGCTCTTCATTGATTCTATTGTTTTATTCTTCTCCATTTTATTTATTTCTGCTCTAATCTTTATTATGTCCCTCCTTCTACTGACTTTGGGCCTCATTTGTTCTTCTCTTTCTAGTTTCGTTAATTGTGAGTTTAGACTGCTCATATGGGATTGTTCTTTCCTGAGGTAGACCTGTATTGCAGTATACGATCCTCTTAGCACTGCCTTCGCTGCGTCCCACAGATTTTGCGGTGTTGAATTATTGTTGTCTTTTGTCTCCATGTATTGCTTGATCTCTGTTTTTATTTGGTCATTGATCCATTGGTTATTTAGGAGCATGTTGTGAAGCCCCCATGTGTTTGTGGGATTTTTTCATTTTCTTTGTGTAATTTATTTCTAGTTTCATACCTTTGTGGTCTGAGAAGCTGGTTGGTACAATTTCAATCTTTTTGACTTTACCGAGGCTCTTTTTGTGGCCTAGTATATGATCTATTCTTGAAAATATTCCATGTGCACTTGAGAAGAATGTGTATTCTGCTGCTTTTGGGTGTACAGTTCTGTAGATGTCTGTTAGGTCCATCTGTTCTATTTTGTTGTTCAGTGCCTCTGTGTCCTTACCTATTTTCTGTCTGGTTGATCTGTCCTTTGGATGAGTGGAGTGTTGAAGTCTCCTAGAATGAATGCATTGCATTTTATTTCCCCCTTTAATTCTGTTAGTATTTGTTTCACATATGTAGGTGCTCCTGTTTTGGGTGCATAGATATTCATAATGGTTATATCTTCTTGTTGGACTGACCCTTTTATCATTATGTAATGTCCTTCTTTGTCTCTTGTGACTTTCTTTGTTTTGAAGTCTATTTTGTCTAAGTACTGCCACTCCTGCTTTTTTCTTTGTATTAGTTGCACGAAACATCTTTTTCAATCCTTTCACTTTTAGTCTGTGTATGTCTTTGGTTTTAAAGTGAGACTCTTGTTGGCAATATATAGATGGGTCGTGTTTTTTTTATCCATCCAGCAACTCTATGTCTTTGATTGGTGCATTCAGTCCATTTACATTTAGGGTGATTATCGATAGGTATGTACTGATTACCATTGCAGGCTTTAGATTCGTGGTTACCAAAGGTTCAAGGTAAACTTCCTTACTATCTAAGAGTCTAACTTAACTCACTTAATATGCTATTACAAACACAATCTAAAGGTTCTTTTTTTTTTCTTCCTCCTCCATTCCTCATATATTAGGTATCATATTCTCTACTCTTTGTCTATCCCTTGATTGACTTTGGGGATAGTTAATTTAATTTGCATTTTCTGAGTAATTAGCTGTTCTCCTTTCTTTTTTTGTGTGTGTTCACTCACTTTAATAACACTACATTTACCATGTTATCACAATGGAATGTAAATTCAGGTTAGACAAGAGAATTTCACAAGTACAATGAAACACTCTGCAGTATCTGAAGTTTGTGTATAATGTCTGACCAAACCAGCTCACTCATCAACCATTAATCACTTCCATTATAGGAAATTTGTTTAACATGTATGATTCTTACAGAGAAAATAAACATACTGTACACATTTAAAATGTGTTTTTCATTTACCTTGGCATTAGCAGTTAAAATACACATTTCTATTTCAAGATGGTATTTTAAAAGTGTTCTAACGTAACAGCAGCAAAATATAATTCTGCAATTACAAAAGGGCTAAACTGGGGTCCATAATTAATTCTGAAAGGGTTCTTCAAGAGCCAACCAACACTAAAAACTGAAGTACTCAATCTACAAGGCAGGCAGAAAGTTAAACTAACTGGGGTAAGCAGGATTCCTACAGAACAGCAAAAGCAAGTGATACTTTGCAGTGCCTGGGAGCACTTCAGGGTTGGCATGTTGTCCCCTTTAGAACTGATTTCATCAGAAGAGCTTAAGAAGGTGCACATTTTACCTGTATCAAATGCATTTAAAATGACATGTTTTTTTGTGCTAAATTTGACTCCCATAAATGACCTAGTTAGTGAACTAGTCACTAGTAATTTGGACACCAGGCAATCAAGCTTGCAAGAAAGAAGGTAATATTCAAATTATGATGTTATTGTCTGACCCACTCAAATGATTTATTTTCAACATACATATATAACCTCAAAATGAAATGTCTAACCAAAGCAACACTGTCAATAAGACCAAGACGGCATCTCTTCTTCTAAGGTTTAGGTTTTGCCCAGAATTCCTTATACATGGAATAGCCCATACCAAGAGTCATTGCTCCCACAACAAAGCCTTGGGCTGCCACACGCATATGGATCAGGTGAACAGACGTTTTAGTATTTCCCCTGCTCTTCAATTTGTATAATCCATACGCAACGATTGCAGCAAAACCTGCCATTCCAACAGGGACAAATGGTGCCTCTCTAGCTTTTCGGATAAGTTTAGATCCCTGATCTTCATCATATGAAGAAAGAGAAACATCTGTGCCGCTTGACATAGTGGTTGAAGAATGTTCCCACTGCCACAGGCCTCCCAAGTCCAGCCGGCTTCTTACCCTAGGCCACTCACACAGTCTGACTGGCTTCTCCCCGTCCTGCCCAGAGCTGGCCCCAGCCAATCAAAGGCCGGCGGCCGGCACGCCGGGAATCTGTGCCGGCAGGTGGGGCGGCCCCGAATGGTTGGGGCCCTGGACTGGCTGAAGGGACACCTGTCGGCGGTGGCTCTGCCGCACTGGTTCTCGCCTAGGGATCTTATCACCTGTTCTCCTTTCTTTACTGTGATTTTATTACCTCTGGTGACAGTTATTAAACTGTAGGAACACTTCCATCTATAGCAATCCCTCCAAAATACACTGTAGAGACGGTTTGTGGGAGGTAAATTCTCTCAGCTTTTGCTTATCTGGAAATTGTTTAATCCTTCCTTCAAATTTAAATGATAACCTTGCTGGAGAAAGTATTCTTGGTTCAAGGCCCTTCTGCTTCATTGCATTAAATACATCATGCCACTCCCTTCTGGCCTGTAAAGTTTCTGATGAGAAGTCTGATGATAGCCTGATGGGCTGTCCTTTGTATGTGATCTTATTTCTTTCTCTGGCTGCTTTTAATAATCTGTCCTTATCCTTGATCTTTGCCATTTTAATTACTATATGTCTTGGTGTTTTCTTCCTTGGGTCCCTTGTGTTGCGAGATCTGTGCATCTCCATGGCCTGAGAGACTATCTCCTTCCCCAGATTGGGGATGTTTTCAGCAATTACCTCCTCAGAGACACTTTCTATCCCCTTTTCTCTCTCTTCTTCTTCTGGTATCCCTATAATGCAAATATCGTTCCGTTTGGATTGGTCACAGTTCTCTCAATATTCTTTCATTCTTAGAGATCCTTTTTTCTCTCTGTGCCTCAGCTTCTTTGTATTCCTCTTCTGTAGTTTCTATTTCATTTATCATCTCCTCCACCGTATCCAATCTGCTTTTAATACCCACCACTATGCTCTTCAACGATTGGATCTCTGACCGGAATTCATTCCTGAGTTCTTATATATCTCTCCGTACCTCCAGGAGCATGTTAATGATTTTTATTTTGAACTCCCTTTCAGGAAGAGTCATGAGGTCAATGTGGAGGGGGTCTGTGGAGCTGTGTAGCCAGGCAGGGAACTGAAGAACCTGAACATCATCTAAGGAGGAAGATTTCTTTTTCCTCCTTAAATATTGGAGTCTATATGGTAAATCTCCCAACCTGCTGGGCAGAGTGCACCCAGACAATTTTGTCTACTTGTCCTTTCCCCTGAGCAGTAAGCTCTGTGCAATCCTTGCCCCTTTAGCAGCCCTCTTGCTAAGGGCTTCCTGTTAGGAAGTCTCTCAGACTGCCCGCCTTTCTTTTGTCCCAGAGCAGCCAGATATGGATCCCTGCTTTCCACAAGTGGATGGAATCTCAGTCTCTCCAGGAATTCTGCCTGTCTTAACTTTCCAACCCTGTAATCACGAGAGTATCATGCAAGCACCATGAAATGTAGGTTTGTGCTCTCAGAGCAGATCTCAAGAGTTAGGTATTCAGCAGTCCCAAGCCTCCACTCCCTCCCTGCTCCATTTCTCTTCCTCCAGCTGGTGAACTGGGGTTGGGGAAGGGCTTGGGTCCTGCTGGGCCACAGCTTTGGTATGTTACCCTGTTCTGTGAGGTCTGCTCTTTTCTCCAGGTGTATGCAGTCTGGTGTAGTCCTCTTTCCTGTTCCTCTTTCAGGATTAGTTGTATTAATTATGTTTTCATATTATATGGGGTTTTAGGAGGACGTCTGTATCTCACCTCTCATACCGCCATCTTTAATCCCGTTCCTGTCTAAACAGCATCTTTTGAAGAACAGAAATTTTTAATTTTAATAAAGTCCAGTTTATTGTTTTGTTCTTTCATTGGTTGTGCTTTCATTGTAGCTAAAGAAGCTTTGCCTATCAGAAGGTCAAAAAGTTTTCTTCTAGAAGTTTTATAATTTTAGGCTTTTGCCATTAAGTCAGTAATCCATTTTGAATTAATTTTTTGCATGTTGTACATGGTGTAGATTGAAGTTTGTTTTTTGCATATGGTATCCAGTTATTCCAGCATCATTTTTGAAAAGACTATTCTTTTCCCCATGGATTTCTTTGCACCAGTGTGGAAAACAGTTGTGCATATATGTGTGGGTCTGTTTTTCCATTGATCTGTTGATTACATTTACACAAATGTTAGCTTTTCTTGATTATTTAAGAAGTCTTAAAAGAAGTCTTAGAAGAAGTCTTTTAAAGAGTATTAAAATCAGGTAGTGTTAAATTTCCACCTCTTCTTTTCCAAGGATGTGTTGTTGACTATTTTAGGTTTTTTGCACTTGCATATATGTTCTTATGAATTTCAGCTTGCCAGTTTCTACAAAAAAGCCTGAATTTTGATTGAAGTTGACTTGAATATGTAGATCAATTTGGGGAGAAATGATATC
Organism: Smutsia gigantea; assembly: GCA_032199065.1. Lineage (NCBI taxonomy): Eukaryota > Metazoa > Chordata > Mammalia > Pholidota > Manidae > Smutsia > Smutsia gigantea. The sequence goes on along the minus strand of JAVSCE010008664.1, from coordinate 143,091 downwards.
TTAAGAATATCGAGTCTTCTGATTAATGCCTTTGTTGTATCTTTTTATTTGTTTTGGTTTTTCTTTAATTCCTCTCAATAGTGTTCCCAGGTTTTCAGTTGTATAGGTTTTCTACATCTGTTGTGTGATTTATCTGTAAATATTTAGTATTTTATTGAGACATTGTAAGTAGCATTTGGAACATTCAGTTCCAATTATTTGTTTCTGCAATATAGGAATTCAGTTGATGTTTGTTTGCTGATCTTGCATACCAGAACTTTGCTAAAGCTCAGTTTTACTCTACGTTTTATCAAATTTTTACACAGACATAGATAATCAGAAGTTTTATTTGCCTTTTATTCTGATTTGTATGCCTTTTGTTACTTTCCCTATTGCACTTACTGGAAACTCCAGCACAAAGTTAAATAGAAGTAATAAAAATAGATATTTTTGTCTTGTTCGATTCTTTCATCTCTAAGTATGATCTCAGCTATAAGTTTTTCATAGGTGCTTTTCGTCTGGTTGAAAAAATTCCCTTCAATTCCTACTTTGCTGAGTGATTTTTATCAGGATGGATGTTGTATTTTGTCAAATGCTTTATGTGTCCATTTTGCAAAGATAGTATGGTTTTTCTTTTTTAGTTTGTTAATAGGTGAATTACCAGACAGATTTTTTATGTTAAAGCAATATAGCATTCAAGGGGGTAAACCTCATTTCAACATGGTATATTGTTCTTTTTTATATATTATTGGATTCAATTTGCTAAAATTTCACTAAAATATTGTTCTGCAATTTTCTCATCATTTATTTTGGTATCAGGTTAATGCTGGTCTTGGTATAAGTTGGGAAGTATTCCCTCTTTTCAGTTTTCTGAAAGAGATTATGTAGGGTTGGCATTATTTCTTTCTTAAATGCTTTGTAGAATTCCCCAATAAAACCTTGTGGGCCTGAAGTTTTCTTGGACAAAGGGTGTTTAACTACAAATTTAATTTCTTTTATAGATACAGGACTATCCATGTCTTCTACTTCTTCTTGAGTGAGCTTTGGAAGTTTGTATCTTTCAGATTTTTTGTTTACTTCATCTAATTTGACAAATTTATGGGCATAAGTTCAGAATTTCCCTGATTATTTTAATGTACCTAATATCATTGGTAATATCATCTTCTGATAGTGTTTTTTCTTTTTGTTTAAAATAGTCAACTTTAACTCTTACATTTTATATTCTTAAGGTGGAAACTGAGAAGATTGATTTGAGATCTTTATAATATATACATTTAGTTTTAAATTTCCAATTTCTGCTTTAACATAAATTATATCATATAATTTGTACTTTTTTTTATCTGCCTCCTTTCGTATAGTAGAATTATTTTGAGGTTCATCCATGATCAAATTTCTTCTGTCCTTATCCTGATTTTCTGTGTAATTTCATTTCTGTTATTGAGAGTGAAGTATTTAAATCTCTGTCTATAAATGTGTATATGTCTAATTCTCCTTGTAGTTCTATAAGTTTTGCTTCATGTATTTTGGATCTCTGTTATTAGGTCTATAAACATTAAGATTATTATATCCTTTTGATGATTTGACCCCTTTATCATTGCAAAATGTCCCTTTTTTTTCTGGTAATATTCTTCCTTCTGAAACCTATTTTGTCTGATATAAATATATCCACTCTACTTTTGTTTTTATTAGTAATTTTATCTTTTTACACTCTTTCACATCTTCATATTTAACAAATATTTCTTATAGGCAGCATTTTTGTTTGTTTAATTCAGTTTGGAAAACTCTGGAGTATTTAGACCACTTATATCAGAATGGTTGTTGATATGTTTAGCTTTAAACCTGTCGTCTTGGTATTTATTTTCTGTTTGTCTTACCTGTTCTTTTTTCTTGTTCTTTTTCTGCTTTCTTTTGGATTGAGCATTTTTTCATGATTCCCTTTACAACTCTTTGTTTTCCAACTTAATTTTACTGTAGAGTTTATAGTGTTCCTCTTTAACTTATAATAATGTACCCTCAAGTGGTATTATACCATTTCACATATAGTATAAGAACATGAAAATAGTATATTTCCATTTCCTCCCCTAATCTTTGTGCTGTTACCATACACTTTACATATGCTATAAACTACACAATACATCGCTGTTATTTTTATTTAACAGTAAATTATCTTTTAGAGAGATTTAAATAAGAAAAACATCTAATATTGTCAATTAAGTAGTTACTGTTTCTGGTGCTCTTTATTCCCTTGTATAGATCCATGTTTCCAGCTGTTATCATTTTCCTTCTTACTAAAGGACTTTCTTTAACATTTCTTGTGATATGGATTTGTTGGTGAATTCTTTCAGATTTTTTGTGTCCAGAAAAGTCTATTTCACCCTTGTTTTTGAAATATACTTTCACCAGATATAGAATTCTAGATTGACAGTTTTCTTTCATATTGTAAAGATGTTGCGTCACTGTCTTTTGCTTGCATTGTTTCCCATGAGAAATCTGCCATCAATCTTATTTTATACCTCTGTAGTGTATCTTTTTAGTATTTTCACTATATAAGTGATTTTGAGCAGTGCATTGGTGTAGTTTTTCATGCTTCTTATTCTTGGGTTTGCTCATGTTTCTTAAGTTGTTTGGATATGAAAGATTATAGTTTTATCAAATTTATAAAATTTTTGCCACAGTTTCTTCAGACTTTTCCTTTGTCCCATCTCTTTCTCTTTTCCCCCAATTTCACATATGCTAGGCTGTTTGAAGGTGTCCTACAGCTCAATGATGCTCTATTTTTTAGATTGTCTTTTCTGTTTCCATTTTGAATAGTATCCATAGCTTTAAGTTCACTAATCTTATTTTTTACTGTTATGTTTAATGTGCAATTAATCCTAGCCAATGTAATTTTCACCCCACACATTACATTTTTAATCACTAAAAGCTTGATTTGGATCTTTTCTATATTTTTCATGTTTCTACTCAACTTTTTCAACATATGGAATGCATTTATAGTAATTTTGTAATGTCCTTGTCTGTTAATTCTATAATCTGTGTCATTTTTAGTTAGTATTAAGTATTTCCTCATTATAGGTTATATTTTCCTACTTTTTGTATACCTGGAAAATTTTGATTTTATGCTAGTTATTAGTTTTACCTTGTTGCATTCTGTATTTTTATATTCCTGTAAATATATTTGAGTGTTGTTCTGGGAAGCCATTAGCTTACTTGGCAACAGTTTGATTCTTTGGGTCTTTCCTTTAAGGTTTCTTAGGTGGGAGCTTGAACCATGCCCATTTTAGGGCTGTTTTCCATTACTTAGGTAAGCTGTATACTCTACCCAATGCCCAGTGAATCTTGAAGTTTGCTAGGCTGGTTGGTCAGGATAGGCATTAATACTTAACAGGCCTGTATGGTGCCTGGCACTCTTACCTCAGGTCAGTCATTCCCTAGACTTGGGTAGTTTCCTTACATGCCTTTGCTGATCAATACTTTGCTAAATACACAAGGGTGACCCATTGGCGATCTCTTAGGTTTTGTCATTCTGCAGCAAGCTTTTGCTGCCTTAAGAGTCTTGGACCCTTAGCACTGTCTCCCCAACTCTGTGTGTCTCTTGGTTTCTGCCTGGGGTCTCTCTTCCTGGAAAGTTTCAGAGATTTAAGAAACAGTCCAATCCTAGAGCTTGTCTCATTCATCCCACCCCCAATCTCCAGGAATCCCTATTCTTTATTTCCTGATGTTCAGTGACTTTTAAACCATTGTTTCATGTATTTTGCCTATATTTTATTTGTTCTATGCAGGAGGATAAATCTAGTCCCTGTTAGTCCATCATGGCCAGAAACAGATGTGCATTTATTTATTTTTTGAATAACTATTTGTTGGATACATCCTATTTGAAAATGATTTTTAAAAAAATAATGTGGTTTCATTTTTTAAAGAGATTCTTAGTATATGAAGGATATTGGCCTTTGGTTTTTTTTTTTCTTGAAATGTCTTTGTTCCAGAATTGGGCTGGCCTCATACAATGAATTGGGAATTGTTGCCTCTATATTCTTAAAGAGTTTGTGCATTATTTGTATTTTTTTAATGAAAATATTTAGTAGAATTCACCTGTCAAGCAAACTTTGCTTAGAGTTTTCTTTGTGGGTAGGTTTTTGATTACATATTTAATTTCTTTAATAGATATGGGCTGTTTAGATGGCCAGTTTCTTCCTAAGTTTTAAAGTTTTTATTTTTGAAGAAATGTTTCTATTTCAACTAAAACATTGCACTATTGACATAATTTTTTCATAATACTTCCGTATCATTCTTTTAACATGTGGAGGATCTGTTCTGATATTCCTTCTTTAATTCCTAATAGCAATAATTTGTGTTATCACCTTTTTACTTGATCAGACTTGATAAGGGTATGTCAGTTGAATTAATAGCTTCAAAGAACCAACTTTGACTTCATTTTTTTACCTTCTCTTTTAATTCATTGATTTATTCTGTAGTGCGTTGCTACCTTGGAATCTATTTTGTTTGTCCAGACAGCCTGTGGGGCCTTAAAATGACACTAGCCTCCTCATGCAAGTTCATGTCCTGGATAATAATCTGCAGAGTCACAAGCAAATATAAGTTCCTCACCAGCCCTTTTGATTAACAGTTTCCCACTCCTCCCAAGCGCTTTATTTGCTTACTTGTCAGATAAGACCCCTACAGAACTTACCAAATCTCTACTCTTTTTTGTTTGAATTAGCCCAGGAACCCCAAAACACTCCATGTGTTAGGTAGAAAGATAGATGTGAGCAGCCAGGGAAGGGGAAGATAAGGTTCAAGGAAAAAACTGCCCAAACTCTGCCCAGGTAGGGGGTCCCACATGAAGACAACAAAGGCTTTGGAGGGAGATGAGTTTCTTGCCATTGGGACCAGGCCAAGCTGGTCCCCACCAGATCCCAATGTGGGCACAATTGAACAAAACTAAGAACTGCCCAGATCACACACCTCATCGTGGGAAAGGAGATGTCCACTGAGGGGGATGGCTGTATAGACGGACCTGTCAATCAAGTAACTTCATCTTGTCTGTCAAAGAGACCCCTCCTAGCCAGAATATAATATAAAGGTCTCCCACCTAATGGATCAAGGCCTTTGTATACCTTGAGTCTGGCCCACACCTCACTTGAAGTATTCAAATAAAGCTTTTGCTTTGCTTTGCTATTGTGTCACTGCCTTTCAGGTCTTTGTTTTGGCGGGGACAAGAACGGAGGAGAACAAATTCGACCTGCAACACGTGGACCCTAAGGAAGGCATGTGCCCTGGGTTCTGGTGTCCTCTGTCCGCCTACACCCTGCGTTGACTTCCCAGTGTGGTCTCTCAAGGTGTGTGATTCACTTCCTCTAGGACCTGTGAGTTACAAGCGTCTCTATTTCAGTTTCTTTTGTGGTCTTCATTGGGTCACAATTCTTTTTTTGACCCATCTGGCAGCCTGTGTTCCACTTAAAAAATGTTAGTTCAACAAAGTCATGACACTCTTTGGATTAACAAAGATAAGCAACATTTATTGAATGCTTTCTGTGTGATACTGTTCCAAGTTTTTAACTGAAAGTAATTTGTTTAATCCTTAGAGAAACCCTAGGAGACTGGTACTATTTATATCCTCATTTTTCAGATAAAAGAAGCTGAAACACATAAAAGTTAAGAAACTGTCCAAGCATTTCACAGATTGTAAATGATAGAGCCAGGCTTGGAACCCAGATAGTCAGGATCCAGATCTGGTGCCCATGATATTTCTGCTATGCTGTCTCCCTGGAAATCATCTTTCATTGTTGTTTCTGTTATTATGTTATTATTTTGTACCTCATTGGTGAATACTGGCTGTGAATTTGTACTTGTTGGATTTCTATAGTTTTTGCTCCTTACCAAATCTAAACTCCTGCCTTCTTTCTTTCTGGTCTTTCTTTTTACTTTTACAGATCTTCTTTATTCAGCAAATGAAAACTGTACATATTTGAGGTGTACAGTATTATGTTTTTATATATGTATACATTGTGGAATGATTGCCATGATTGCCTTACCTCACATAGTTACTTCTTTTTTGGTGAAAACACTTCAGATCTACTTTTTAAGCAAATTTCAAGTATATAATACAGTATTTATTTATTTATTTATTTTTTAGGAGAGCAAGGTACAGGCATTTATTTAGAGATAAAGTGAAAGGACAGAGCTCCTGGCTCATGCCAGGAGGGGACAAGGGAGAACTATAATCACCATGCTGTACATTAGACCCCAGGACATCCTGCGTTACTAAAACTCTGCCTCCCCATTTCCCTCACCTCTCTGGAAACTACTCTCTGTTTCTGAGTCCAGCTATTTTATCTTCCGCATTCTTTATTGTCACCTAGGCTTAGTCAGGGCTTCTTGTTGCCTGTGAAATGAATGCTGAATCAACAAAACACCTGTCACAGTGCTGCTACTAGAATGACTGTATTTTAGAACCACCACTCTTTTTCTGAATCTGGTGCTGTAGCCATTTGAAGTAAAGATACTTGGAAGTATCCATAAAGGTGATAGGGCAACAGTGATGGTAGCAACCCCGACAGTGGTGATGACTGAATGTGTCTAAGTCTGTGAATGAGATAGACAGACTTAGTGATGGCTGAGGAAACTCTGGGATTTCACATCTTTATTCCTTCAGAAACTGTTGAACACAGATAGTAAGTACTGTAAGTACAGTGGAGAGCAATACAGAAACAGCTCTAGCCCTCTTGCACCTTACAGCATAGTGAAGGAAGATCAATAGCTCATGGATAATAATAGCAGACACTTTGTATAGAACTTACTATGTGCTGGACACTTTTCTGAATGCATTACATACACTATCTCACATATTCCACCCAATAATCCTAGGAGGAGGTACTCTGATCTCATTTATAGATGAGGAAACTGGGATACAAAAAGGTTAAGAAACTTGTTCAAGATCTCACAGCTAGTGAGTGACTGAGCTGATATTTGAACCCGGGAAGACTGGCTCCAAAATCTGGTGTCCAAACACTATCCTAGTCTACTAGTAAATGATGAGCAGTTGACAGCTGTGGTAAGGGCGACAGAGACAGTGAGAGGATGAAGGGGGATTGAGCCTAGAATGGAGGGCCTGGGGAGACTTGCCTTATGGAGTGATGAGGAAGGGTGAGAAGAGTCAGCCAAGTGCAGGTGTGTGTGATCAGCTGGGATGGGTCACAGAGTCACTGGAGGAACGTTCCAGGCAGGGGGAGAAGCTTATTAGCAAGATTTGTGGAACATATTTCTGTGAATATCTTCAAAGCAAATGGTAACTTGCAATTCTTTTAATAGTCACTTCATGTACCATTTTCAGGTCCTATTTTGTAGCATAATTCAAAATGATGCTGGCTTTGTACTTGACTTTAAGCCAACTGTTGAGCATGTATCTCTGGTTTTCCTGCTTTACAGGCAGTGCATTGTAAGCAGCTGAGGCTTGGGGATCTTTGGAAGCTAAGTTTACATCCCAGCCCTTAATCACGGTCATTGCTCAGTTATTTGGGGTTGTGTACTCTGTATTTTGGATTAAGAGTGCAATAAAAGTGCATAAAATAAAAAAAATTACCTAAAATCAGTACAAACATCCTCATACCTGAAGGCTTTCATTGCTTATAGCTGTGTGGTAACCACCAGACCTCCCCAGCTAGACAGACAGGTTAGTTGTGGGCCCCGTCCCTGAGCCAATGGACCCTTAAAGAGCAAGCTACAGTTTACTCCCAGCAAAGGCAAAGGGAATTTGGAGAGCTGTGGATTCAAACACTAGAAAGACAGGGTGGAGGAATTAAGTAACAGAAAGGGGAGGACGAGGAAGACTGAAGCACTTAGACTACTTCTCTGCTCAACTTGGTTCTGTTCCTAAATTTAAAACGAGATTAACTAGGAAGCTTATAGAAATTAGATTTTTAATAAGCTTTTAGCAGTTTCCCATCAAGTGACACATGTGTTTAGTTGCACTAAATTATTTTTATACTTTTGGAAATCTGTGGAGTGGTTAATGTGTTCCTAAATATTAGTCCTAATTACAAGAAAATATGTTTATATAAATTCATTGGTACCAGGTTCCAACAATTTTGTTTTAATCAGGGTTTTAGATCATACATGACTATCATTCTTCTCCCTTTTATCCTCTTAATCTGGAGGAACTTGAGTAGATATACCAGATCTCTTTGAACCTTGGTTCCCTGATCTATAAAATGAAGCCAATACTTTTATCACTCAGGATATTTGTAAGGATGACATAAGATAATATGCAGCGAAGCGACTTGTGTGAGGTCCGGTATGGGGTGGATGCCCAAATCATTTTAGTTCTTGTCCTTCCTCCTTGCCCGCCTGCCTACTTTACTTTCCTGCCTATCTCCTTCATCTCTTCCTGGCAGTGGAGCAGAAGGGAAGGAGACCAAGTCTCAGGTTTGCTACTAGAGGCTGGTGAGCTTGACCTAGTCTTTCTGCTCCTTAGTTTTACCACTGGTAAAATGAAAGATTTCATTAAATAGTTCCCCTAGGAGCCCTGCAAGTTATCAAATTCTACTGTTCCGTTTTCTTTGATTGAATTATGCATGTACTTTCAGTTTTGCCTTTTGCCTGTCCAGAAGAAGGTTGTGATCCTAGCTCTCCACATCTATAAATCTGGGAAAGATTTCCACAAATAAAGCTTAACTAAATTTGTAGGCTCCTAGCTGAGTTAGCAGAATCTAGGCAGCTGAATGGATGGGCTTCTGTTAGCACAATGATCTTTGATTATGTAGCTGCAGCCCTGGGTGAAGTTATGAGGTGGGACTGCAACTTGAACTTTAGAACTAGTTCTCCTAGAAGATTTATATCATTCCTTTTCATTTCCTTGGAAAAATGAATAGCCATGCATGATGGGCTGAATAATGCCACCTTTCCCCTCCCTACAAAAGTATTTTCTAATGCCTGGAACCTGTGAATATATGTTCATTTATATGACAAAAGGGAATTTGTAGGCATGATTATGTTAAGGATTTTGATATGGGGAAATTATCCAGTGGACCCAATATAAGCACAAGAGTCTATAATAAGGATCTGGGTGGGGAGGTGGTGAGAGTAAGAGAATGGTGATATAATGGTGAAAGCAGAGAGAGGGGTTTGAAGATGCTACACTGTGGCTTTGAAGATGGAAGGTGGGTCCATAAGACAAAGAATGTAGGCAGGCTCTAGAAGCTGGATATGGTAAGGAAATGGACTCTCTCTTGGAACTTCCAGAAGCAACACAACCCTGCCAAGACCTTTAGCCTGTAAGACCCATTTCAGACTTGTGTGCTACAGAAATGTAAAATAAGTTTCTATTGTTTAAAGCCACTATGTTTGTAGTAATTTGGTAAAGTGTGATAGGAAACTAATATACCATGGCTACCAAAGTGAAAACTACATTTTGAGACATTTATTCTTGCTCCACATAAGTCTGGGTTGGATAACTTTAAGGATGGGGAAATGAGTGGAGGTGACCTAGACTGTCCAACACCTAAGGCCAAGTGAAATTTTCAAAGAAGTCCCAGGTGGGCTACAGCAGAAAGCTTCATTCAAGGGAGTTACTGATTTACTGAAGTGGAAATTGATTAGAATGGATCTCTTTCCTATTGGGAATCCTCATGAGCTATTCAATTTCACTTTGATTTCCTTTTCCTGCTCCAGGAATATGACCAAATTTGCCCGAGAAAGACCACTCAATATTGACCAAGGTGTATTAAAACATTTGCTGTTCTACTGAATTATTCCATATCTCCTTTCCCTAATCCCACTTTTCTATAAAACTCGATTCAGTATCTCTTCCTTAGTAAAGGTAGGTGGCTGTTAGGAATGGGGTGCCTTTTAGGTGAAGCAAAGTGGCAGTGGACAGACATTGGGTGGTTCTCAATGAAGCTTTTCCTCTTTAGGTTTCAGTCCCATTTTGCTACAAGTTAAGAGGGATACTTTTACAGGTCAGGTTTCTGCAGAGTTGATTCTGAACCAGAGATTTGGGTACAAGAAATGTATTGGAAAGTCTTTTAAGAACACTCTTGTTTGGGAGGTAGGGTTGGGCAGAAAGAGAGCTGAACTGTGACGGAGTTGCAGCAGAGACTTCAGCTGACACCACATGAAGCTCTAAAGTTTGAAAAGCCCTTCAGAGATGTCCTAAATTGAGGTGAGGAGACTGAGCCTGTGTATCCCCACATTGACCAGTCACTGGATGTTTGGCTACCCCAGGAGAGTTTGCTTAATTTGGAGTAAGGCAACTCCTTTCTGCTGAGGGCAATAGCCCAAGAGAGACTCATTTGTGACCCACAGGAAGCCCTCACATCTCGACACCAGGAAATTCGTTTCATCAGTCCTGAGGGAGGAACCTGGGTGGTGCACCAGAGCTATGCTAGGGACCAGTGAATGAGTATGGAGAAAGGGAATGCAGAGGAGTGAAGTCAGTACCGAATGGAGCACTCAGCTGGGTCTTTTTTTTTTTTTTTAAGGAGAGCAAGGTACATGCTTTTATTTAGAAATAAAGTGAGAGGAAAGAGCTCCTGGCTCACGCCAGGAGGGGACAAGAGAGCCCCTCAACTGGATTTTGGAAAGATATATTTATCGGTTCTATGCCTTTGACTCAGTGGAAGTTACTCGCTTAATTACTTAATTCCCTTTTCCAGTAATATCTCTTTTCACTGCTTCTACATCCTCATGAGAGTGAAGAACAAAGACTTAAGATAGTTGAAAGTCAAAGGTAAGCTTTATTTGAATCTCAAACTTCAGCCTTGTTGAAAAGCATTTTCATATGCCTTGTCACATTTACCCTCTTTGAACACTTTCATCACTGCCTTTCTTTATCTACCCAGATGGAAATAGTATTAAGCAAAATAATTGTGCAAAGTTGGGCTACAGAAAAGAAAGCAAGCACAGTTAAAGGACTTGGGTTCAGTGTAACATATATTTATGGAACTTTTACTGGGTCCAGACCAAGTAAATGTCCTCATCAAATATTTATCTTAGGTGATAGAAAATCCATAGATTAAGCAATCTTTTTTAAACATAAGTAGGCAGCAGGGTTGGACTGATGGCAGATTAAGAAAGTCAGGAGTCTCTTTGGAATTTCTTTATTTCTACAAGTTTGTTGCTGTTAAGTTGATGAAAATCTATTTTCCTCTCTAATTTTGGTAACATCATAAGAACTACTAAAAGTAGATTCTAGCTTAAATTCATGAAGTTACAGTCTTTCTACATGTTTATTCAAGCCCTTGCCACCCCAGTTGTTGGCCTTTCCTTTTTTTCCATCTCATTTCTATATTTTACCAGTATTAGCCCTACCCACTGTATTATTAATTCATTTAACTTCTGTTAGAAAGAGCAAGCATTTATGTCTTTTTGAGCATTTACTTTCTTCAAGCTTAGAAATATTTGACAGACAGCAACAGCTACCCCCATAGGGCCTGCATAAACATGAGTTTATGGGCTGCTGTGTAGGCATCTTTGGTGATTTACTTTCTGGCTATTGGGATTTATTTATTTTTTGATGGACTGGTAAATTATGAGGCTGTGGACCTTGCTAGGTTTTCAGGTATCAACTCAAAAAGCCTTGCTGGAAAAACTGTGGTTGGCACTGCAACACAGGGAATGACCAATGATGCGTCATTTAGTTTTAATAGAGATAATGTTTTAATAAATATTCTCCTCCTAAAGCAATGGATTTTAAAATAAGCTTTTGCCTTGAGCCATGTAGCTACCCAGCTGTGAGTTTTATAAGGCAACAATCTCCACATCATTAGATGTTATGACTGATATTCCAGCAACTGAAATAATAGCTATTTACATGCGCATAAAAACTTAAAATGATATTTAAGGTGCACTTACACTTGGAAAAGTGTGCTTGTAAAAGTGATACCACAAGTTCCTCATCCATTTCCCTCTTATTGACTTCTCTTGTAAGGATCCCTTGCAAACTAAAAAGTAATTTAGAAAACTGATCCAACACACCTGGGACCTCTCCAACCTTGACAGTAAGGTAGGATTGCCTCCCACTGCCCTTAGAGATTAAGCTTCCTGAAGATTTCTGCTGATTTCTTGGGCTCATGGGTTCGTGGCCTAGTCTCACCTTCGCAGGTGCCTCCCATGTTTCCACTTTGAGTTACTGTTTTGCTCTTCTACTGGTTTCTGTATGCAATTCACTTACATCAAACATTTGGTGAGGTTTTTGTGGGTTTTATTAAAGATTTGGGACTGTGATGAGTAACTCTGTGCACCTTATAGCCTTCTGCCATTTCTCTGGCTTTACCTGCTTCCCTCCTAGCCCAGCTTCTCCCTTATCATTGGAAAAACAAACACATTTCTCTCCTTGTCTTATTCAGAGCACAGCTTGGACCCCCAAGATCTCATCTCCTATGCCAAATACTTATCAAGGTGGTTTTTTCCCCAAGCAGAGTCTGATGTCAAGTATAAGTATAATTATTTTCCCCCTCTCACTACATGACTGCAGACTAATATTTTCTATTCCTTCTAAATATTTTGCTCACAGGCATGCATGGCTATTGTGGACATGGAAGGGAAGTTTCTCTTGAACTTTCTCCTTATGTTCCATCTTCTGCGCAGGCAAAGAAAGGAAGGAAGGCAGGAAAATAGCAGTGGCAAGAAGTTCAGGATGGACAGTATTAGAGGGAAAATGCTGGTGTTTGGTTTCCTCTTTCTAGTACATGAGAGTGTGCAACCAAGCGGAGAGATTTGCCTCTATTCAATTTAATGAGCTTAGCCCTAGAAACATGTGTTTTTTTTTAATCTGTAAATCTTTATCATTCAAGTGACAAGTATGGGGTTTCATTCTATTTCCCTTGCTATTTTGGCTCATCACATGGAAACTTTGACCTTTCGGAAATACAGAACAGAGTAATTTTTTCTTTCTTCCTCATTTTCTTCTCATGTCTTCCTATGGTATGAATGTCTTTGTCGTCACCAAATTCATATGTTCAAATCTTATTGCCCAATGTGTTAGTATTATGTGGGGTCTTTGGGATTTAAATTAGGCAGAACCCTTATGAATGAGATTAGTCAATGTCCTTATGAAAGAGGACCCTGAGCATCCTTGCCCATTTCCTATGTAAGGATACAGCAAGAAGTCTGCAAACTGGAATAGGGTCCTCCCTCACCAGACCATGCTGGCACCTTGATCTCATACTTCCAGCCTCCAAAGCTATGAGAAAGAAATTTCTATTGTTTATAAGCTACCAAGTCTGTGGTATTTTGTCATAGCACCCTGGACGGACTAAGACACATCTCTTAAGTGATTTATACTATTAGAAGTATAAACAGCATATTTGGCTCAGTTGCTGTTATATCCTCTAAATAAAATATTCAAATATAGCATAAGTATCTGATTGGATTATGATGATGTCAAGGGTTATTTATTTTCTAAACCTAATCTTGTTTTAATTATAGTTTAGAAGACTGTACTTGATATGAGGAAACTGAATTTTATTTAAAAACCTAGTTATTAAAATAATAATTTAGACTTCAATGGATTCTCTTATAATCATTTCTGTTCTTTTTCATAGTTTTTCAAAGATGCAGCTATTTTCCCACCCCTGTAGTGTGGATAAGTATCAGTGACTATCTCAAGTTTCTTCCAAGTTTTATTTACCTTAAACTATAATTTTGGGTGTTTGTAGGATCATGTTTTTTTTATAATTTATTTTGGTATCATTAATCTACAATTACATGTGCAATATTATGGTTATTAAACTACCCCCTTCATCAGGTCCCCCCACCAACCCTATTACAGTCACTGTCCATCAGCGTAGTGAGATGCTATAGAGTCACTACTTGTCTTCTCTGAGTTGTACAGCCCTCCCCACGCCCCCCCAACATTACGTCTGCTAATCGTAATGCCCCTTTTTCCCTCTTATCCCTTCCTTCCCACCCATCTTCCCCAATCCCTTTCCCTTTGGTAACTGTTAGTCCGTTCTTGGGTTCTGTGAGTCTGCTGCTGTTTTGTTCCTTCAGTTTTTTTCTTTGTTCTTATACTCCACATATGAGTGAAATCATTTAATACTTGTCTTTTTCTGCTTGGCTTATTTCACTGAGCATAATACCCTCTAGCTCCATCCATGTTGTTGCAAATGGTAGGATTTGTTTTCTTCTTATGGCTGAATAATATTCCATTGTGTATATGTACCACTTCTTCTTTATCCATTCATCTACTGATGGACACTTAGGTTGCTTCCATTTCTTGGCTATTGTAAATAGTACTGTGATAAACATAGGGGTGCATATGTCTTTTTCAAATTTGGCTCTTAGGGTAAATTCCTAGGAGTGGGATTTCTGGGTCAAATGGTATTTCTATTTTGAGTTTTTTGAGGAACCTCCATACTGCTTTCCACAATGGTTGAACTAATTTGCATTCCCACCAGTAGTGTAGGAGGGTTCCCTTTTCTCCACATCCTCGCCAACATTTGTTGTTGTTTGTGTTTTGGATGTTGGCCATCTTCACTGGTGTGAAGTGATATCTCATTGTGGTTTTAATCTGCATTTCTCTGATGATTAGCGATGTGGAGCATCTTTTCATGTGCCTGTTGGCCATCTGAATTTCTTCTTTGGAGAAGTGTCTATTCATGTCCTCTGCCCATTTCTTAATTGGATTATTTGCTTTTTGTTTGTTGAGGTGCGTGAGTTCTTTATATATTTTGGATGTCAACCCCTTATCGGATATGTCATTTACGAATATATTCTCCCATACTGTAGGATGCCTTTTTGTTCTACTGATGGTGTCCTTTGCTGTACAGAAGGTTTTCAGCTTGATATAGTCCCACTTGTTCATTTTTGCTTTTGTTTCGCTTGCCCGAGGAGATATGTTCATGAAGAAGTCGCTCATGTTTATGTCCAAGAGATTTTTGCCTATGTTTTTTTCTAAGAGATGCATCATGTTGTTTTTAGGGTAAATTGAGTGAATCTGGCTGGATCATCTTCTATCTTATTCTACATTGTAATTTTATTGTAAATATAAAATTCCTTTAAGAGGTCCAAACCCCACCCCCATTGATATGTATAAATTCCTTGAGGGACTGAGGCTGAGTCTCCTTTATTTCCTTTCCCCTTTGTAGTCTTGCCCATAATAGGTGGTCACTTCTCTCTGTAGAGTGAATTCTTCCTTTCTTAATTTGATAAGGGAGGATTACTCTTTGTAGCTGTTTCATGTCATTAGTCCAGAAGAAAATATAGATTGATCTCCAAATCTCCATACTCTTATACTGATACCATCTTAAATCAAGCATCCAAGAATTTTTGGCTTCCTGTCCTTAATTACAACAGTGCATATTACTGCATATATCCCTTCCTCCTTAGTCATTTGAAACTACTAAAGCATTTTATAAAGAATGAGGGGGGGAAGAGTTTTCTTAATTCTCTATAGTTTTGTTAATATTAATGAAACAGCATGAAAAAGTTGCCTGAAGAGAAAATAAGAAAGCAGGCTACTGGGCACCAAATAGAGTCGCCTTCTTGTCAGCACATTACTATGAGTGAATCTGGTTGCTTTAAAAATGAAGAAAGGTATTTCTTGTGATTTGATTCCTCTCCCGTCTTATCTGTAGGAATCCCAGGATTCACAATAGAATCATCCTGGCATATGCTTTCTCCTTCACTGTTTTGATACTGAAAAAGGAATACTGCATTGCCTAGCACAATATTTGCAAAGCATGCCTGAGGCTTCAGCTGAGTCTTGAAAGACTTTGCGGGTTATGACATTCCCCTAAATGTGCTGAGCTTTCTTTAACCTTTCATAAAACATTGTGATCTTTATGGACTGTATCATATTGTGCAGTAATGTGCTTTATTGTCCACAGAATAAGCTTTTCTTAAAGATAATTGGAAAGCTGGAAATGGCTGCTATCGGCTGATTTTTTAAAAATACATTATTTCTGAAATGGGGCTGGTGTAATAATGACCCTATCTGTTCAAGATTTAAGATTTGTCTTGGCAGAGAAAATTGATCCATTTCACCTTTGTCTAATGGAAATTTTTATCTAGGATTATCTGTTTATGTAAATGAATGTTCCTCTGAAAAGGGAACTTGAGGGGCTGTAAATCTTGGTGACACTTCAGTTTCATAGGGGAGAAATTGGAAAGGATTCTAGTATTTATCTGCCTGAAATTGGTTATAAAAACAAAATTATCTTCATGTACCTGCAGCATCTGATATATCCTGGAATTTCATTATATTTTGAGTAATTCAGTGCAATAGTAAGAGTGGTGCTTCTCTATTATCTTATTCAGAAATTGTTTTTACTTTTTCTATTTTCCAGTTGCTTTCTAATGTTGCCATTAAAAAGGAAGTGAAACCTTTTGCTTACCCACTATTTTAGTGATGACATTTTTTTCTGCATAATCTAATAGTTTTCAGCTATTGTAGGCTAGTTATCTGCAGTTATATGAAATGTGCTAGCAGAAGAGCCATCCTTTTCTTTTTTTTTTGTTCGTTACTTTTTTTTGATTTTGGTATCATTAATATACAATTACATGAGCAACATTGTGGTTACTAGATTCCCCCAATTATCAAGTCCCCACAACATACCCCATTACAGTCACTGTCCATCAGCATATAAGATGCTACAGAGTCACTACTTGTCTTCTCTGTGCTATACTGCCTTCCCTGTATCCACCCCCCCGCTGCATTATACGTGCTAATCGTAATACCACTATTCCCCCTTTTCCCTCCCTCCCCAACGACCCTCCCCAGTCCCTTTCCCTTTGGAAACTGTTACTCCATTCTTGGGTTCTGTGAGTCCGCAGCTGTTTTGTTCCTTCAGTTTTTTCTTTGTTCTTATACTCCACTGATGAGTGAAATCGTTTGATACTTGTCTTTCTCCACCTGGCTTATTTCACTGAGGATAATACCCTCTAGCTCCATTCATGTGGTTACAAATGGTAGGATTTGTTTACTTCTTATGGCTGAATAATATTCCATTGTGTATATGTACCACCTCTTCTTTATCCATTCATCTATTGGTGGACACTTAGGTTGCTTCCATTTCTTGGCTATTGTAAATAGTGCTGCGATAAACATAGGGGTGCATCTTTTTCAAACTGGGCTCCTGCATTCTCAGGGTAAATTCCTAGGAGTGGAATTCCTGGGTCAAATGGTATTTCTATTTTGAGTTTTTTGACGAACCTCCATACTGCTTTCCACAATGGTTGAACTAATTTACATTCCCACCAGCAGTGTAGGAGGGTTCCCCTTTCTCCACATCCTCACCAACGTTTGTTGATGTTTGTCTTTTGGATGGTGGCCATCCTAACTGGTGTGAGGTGATATCTCATTGTGCTTTTAATTTGTATTTTTCTGATGATTAGCGATGAGGAGCATCTTTTCATGTACCTGTTGGCCATATGAATTTCTTTGGAGAGGTGTCTGTTTAGATCCTCTGCCGATTTTTTAATTGGATTATTTGCTTTTTATTTGTTGAGGTGCATGAGCTATTTATATATTTTGGATGTCAACCCCTTATCGGATATGTCATTTATGAATATATTCCCCCATACTGTAGGATGCCTTTTTGTTCTATTGATGGTGTCTTTTGCTGTACAGAAGCTTTTCAGCTTGATATAGTCCCACTTGTTCATTTTTGCTTTTGTTTCCCTTGCCCGGGGAGATATGTTCATGAAGAAGTTGTTCATGTTTATATTCAAGAGATTTTTGCCTATGGTTTCTTCTAAGAGTTTTATGGTTTCATGACTTACATTCAGGTCTTTGATCCATTTTGAATTTACTTTTGTGTCTGGAGTTAGACAGTAATCCAGTTTCTTTCTCTTATATGTAGCTGTCCAGTTTTGTTAACACCAGCTGTTGAAGAGGCTGTCATTTTCCCATTGTATATCCATGGCTTCTTTATCGTATATTAATTGACCATATGTGCTTGGGTTAATATCTGGACTCTTTATTCTGTTCTACTGGTCTATGGGTCTCTTCTTGTGCCAGTACCAAATTGTCTTGATTATTGTGGCTTTGTAGTAGAGCTTGAAGTTGGGAAGCGAGATCCCCCCTGCTTTATTCTTCTTTCTCAGGATTGCTTTGGCTATTCTTTTATGGGGTCTTCTGTGGTTCTATATGAATTTTAGAACTATTTGTTCCAGTTCTTTTGAAGAATGCTGTTGGTATTTTGATAGGGATTGCATTGAATCTGTAGATTGCTTTAGGCAGGATGGTCATTTTGACAATATTGAATCTTCCTACCCCAGAGCATGGGATGAATTTCCATTTATTAGTGTCATCTTTAGTTTGTCTTGAGTGTGTTGTGGTTTTGAGGGTATAGGTCTCTCACTTCCTTGGTTAAGATAATTCCTAGGTATTTTATTGTTTTTGATGCAATTGTGAATGGAATAGTTTTCCTGATTTCTCTTCCTGCTATTTCATCCTTAGTGTATAGGAATGCAACAGATTTCTGTGTATTAATTTTGTATCCTGCCACTTTGCTGAATTCAGATATTAGACCTAGTAGTTTTGCAGTGAATTCTTTAGAGTTTATTATGTAGAATATCAGGTCATCTGCAAACAGTGACAGTTTGGCTTCTTCCTTACCGATATGGATGCCTTTTATTTCTTTGTGTTGTCTGATTGCCATGGCTAGAACCTCCAGTACTATGTCGAATTAAAGCGGGAAGAGTGGGCATGCTTGTCTTGTCCCTGAACTTAGAGGAAAAGCTTCTAGCTTCTTGCTGTTAAGTATGATGTTGCCTGTGGGTTTGTTGTATATGACCTTTATTATGTTGCAGTACTTGCCCTCTATACCCATTTTGTTGAGAGTTTTTATCATGAATGGATGTTGAATTTTGTCAAATGCTTTTTCAGCATGTATGGAGCTGATTATGTGTTTTTTGTCCTTCTTTTTGTTCATGTGGTGGATGATGTTGATGGATTTTTGAATCTTGTATCATCCTTGAATCCCTGGGATGAATCCCACTTGGTCATGATGTATGATCCTCTTGATTTTTATTTATTTATTTATTTATTTATTTATTTTTTTACCTTTAAATATTTTTTATTTATAATTTATTTTGGTGTCATTAATCTACAATTCCATGTGCAATATTATGATTATTAAACTACCCCTTCATCAGGTCCCCCCACCAGCCCATTACAGTCACTGTCTATCAACATAGTGAGATGCTATAGAATCACTACTTGTCTTCTCTGAGTTGTACAGCCCTCCGCGCACCCCCCCAACATTAAGTCTGCTAATCGTAATGCCCCTTTTCCCCCCTTGTCCCTCCCTTACCACCCATCCTCCTCAGTTCCTTTCCCTTTGGTAACTATTAGTCCATCCTTGGGTTCTGTAAGTTAGCTGCTGTTTTGTTCCTTCAGTTTTTTTCTTTGTTCTTATACTCCACATATGAGTGAAATCATTTGATACTTGTCTTTTTCGGCTTTGCTTATTTCACTGACCATAATACCCTCTAACTCCATCCATGTTGTTGCAAATGGTAGGATTTGTTTTCTTCTTATGGCTGAATAACATTCCTTTGTGTATATGTACCACATCTTTATCCATTCATGAACTGATGGATACTTAGGTTGCTTCCATATCTTGGCTATTATATATAGTGCTGCGATAAACATAGGGGTGCATTTGTCTTTTTCAAACTGCGCTGCTGCATCCTTTGGGTAAATTCCTAGGAGTGGAATTCCTGAGTCAAATAGTATTTCTATTTTGAGTTTTTTGAGGAACTTCCATACTGCTTTCCACAATGGTTGAACTAATTTGCAGTCCCACCAGCAGTGTAGGAGGGTTCCCTTTTCTCCACATCCTCGCCAACATTTGTTGTTGTTTGTGTTTTGGGTGTTGGCCGTCCTCACTGGTGTGAGGTGATATCTCATTGTGGTTTTAATCTGCATTTGTCTGATGATTAGCAATGTGGAGCATCTTTTCATGTTCCTGTTGGCCATATGAATTTCTTCTTTGGCGAAGTATCTATTCATGTCCTCTGCCCATTTCTTAATTGGATTATTTGCTTTTTGTTTGTTGAGGTGCGTGAGTTCTTTATATATTTTGGATGTCAACCCCTTATCGGATATATCATTTATGAATATATTCTCCCATACTGTAGGATTTTTTTTTGTTCTACTGATAGTGTCCTTTGCTGTACAGTAGCTTTTCAGCTTGATATAGTCCCACTTGTTCATTTTTGCTTTTGTTTCCCTTGCCCGGGGAGATATGTTCATGAAGAAGTCACTCATGTTTATGTCCAAGAGATTTTTGCCTATATTTTTTTCTAAGAGTTTTATGGTTTCATGACTTACATTCAGGTGTTTGATCCACCTTGAGTTTACCTTTGTATATGGGGTTAGAGAGTAGTCCAGTTTCATTCTCTTACATGTAGCTGTCCAGTTTTTCCATCGACAGCTACTGAAGAGGCCGTCATCTCAACAATGTATATCCAAGGCTCCTTTATCAAATATTAATTGACTGTATAGGTTTGGGTTAATGTTTGGATTTTCTATTCTATTCCACTGGTCTGTGGGTCTGTTTTTGTGCCAATACCAAATTGTCTTGATTACTGTGGCTTTGTAGTAGAGCTTGAAGTCATGGTCCGTAATTCCCACTGTTTTATTCCTCCTTCTCAGGATTGCTTTGGCTATTTGGGGTCTTTTGTGGTTCCATATGAATTTTAGAATTATTTGTTACAGTTCATTGAAGAAAGCTGTTGGTACTTTGATAGGGATTGCATTGAATCTGTAGATTGCTTTAGGTAGTATAGCCATTTTGACAATATTTATTCTTCCTAGCCAAGAGCATGGGATGCATTTCCATTTGTTAGTGTCCTCTTTAATTTCTCTTAGGAGTGTCTTGTAGTTTTCAGAGTACAGGTCTTTCACTTCCTTCGTTAGGTTTATTCCTAGGTATTTTATTCTTTTTGATGCAATTGTGAATGGAATTGTTTTTCTGATTTCTCTTTCTGTTAGTTCATCGTTAGTGTATAGGAAAACAACAGATTTTTGTGTGTTAATTTTGTATCCTGCAACTTTGCTGAATTCAGATATTAGTTCTAGTAGTTTTGGAGTGGAGTCTTTAGGGTTTTTATGTACAATATCATGTCATCTGCAAATAGTGACAATTTGACTTCTTCTTTACCAATCTGGATGCCTTGTATGTCTTTGTATTGTCTGATTGCCGTGGCTAGAACCTCCAGTACTATGTTGAATAACAGTGGAGAGAGTGGGCATCCCTGTCTTTTTCCCGATCTTAGATGAAAAGCTTTCAGCTTCTCGCTGTTAAGTATGATATTAACTTTGGGTTTGTCATATATGGCCTTTATGATGTTGAGGTACTTGCCCTCTATACCCATTTTTTTGAGTGTTTTTTATCATGAATCGATGCTGAATTTTGTCAACTGCTTTTTCAGCATCTATGGAGATGATCATGCATGTGGTATTTGTTCTTATTTTTGTTGATGTGGTGGATGATGATGGATTTTCGAATGCTGTACCATCCTTGCATCCCTGGGATGAATCCCACTTCATGATGGTGTATAATCCTCTTGATGTGTTTTTGAATTCATTTTGCTAATATTTTGTTGAGTATTTTTGCATCTACGTTCATCAGGGATATTGGTCTGTAATTTTCTTTTTTGGTGAGGTCTTCGCCCGGTTTTGTATTAGAGTAATGCTCGTTTCATAGAATGAGTTTGGAAGTATTCCCTCCTCTTGTATTTTTTGGAAAACTTTAAGTAGAATGGGTGTTATTTCTTCTCTATATGTCTGGTAAAATTCAGTTGTGAATCCATCTCATCCGGGGGTGTTATTGTTGGGTAGTTTCTTGATTACCGATTCAATTTTGTTGCTGATGATTGGTCTGTTTATTTTTTCTGTTTCTTGTTTGGTCAGTCTTGGAAGGTTGTATTTTTCTAAAAATTGTCCATATCTTCTAGGTTTTTCAGCTTGTTAGCATATAGATTCTCATAAGATTCTCTTATAATTCTTTGTATTTCTGTTGGGTCCCGTCGTGATTTTTCCTTTTTCATTTCTTATTCTGTTTATGTGTGTAGATTCTCTTTTTCTCTTAATGAGTCTGGCTAGGGGTTTATCTATTTTGTTTATTTTTTCAAAGAAACAGCTCTTTGTTTCATTGAATTTTTCTATTGTTTTATTCTTCTCAATTTTATTTATTTCTTCTCTGATATTTATTATGTCCCTCCTTCTGGTGACTTTGGGTCTCATTTTTTTTTTTTCCAATTTCATAATTGTGTCTTAGGCTATTTATTTGGAAATGTTCTTCGTTCTTTAAATAGTCCTGGATTGCAATATACTTTCCTCTTAGAACTGCCTTTGCTGTGTCCCACAGAAGTTGCGGCTTTGTGTTGTTGTTGTCATTAGTCTCCATATATTCTTTGATTTCTGTTTTGATTTAGTCGTTTACCCATTGATTAATTAGGAGAATGTTAAGTCTCCATGTATTTGTGAGCCTTTTTGGTTTCTTTCTACAATATATTTCTAGTTTTATATCTTTGTGATATGAGAAGTTGGTTGGTAGAATTTCAGTCTTTGAATTTACTGAGGTCGTTTTTGAGGCCTAGTATGTGGTCTCTTCTGGAAAATGTTCCATGTGCACTTGAGAAGAATGTGTATCCTGTTGCTTTTGGGTGTAGAGTTCTGTAGATGTCTGTTAGGTCCATCTGTTCTAGTGTGTTCTTCAGTGACTCTGTGTCTTTACTTATTTTCTGTCTGGTTGATCTGTCCTTTGGAGTGAGTGGTGTGTTAAAGTCCCCTAACATGACTGCATTGCTTTCTGTTTCCTCCTTTAATTCTGTTAGTATTTGTTTCACATATGTAGGTGCTCATGTGTTGGGTGCATATACATTTATAATGGTTATATGCTCTTGTTGGACTGACCCCTTTATCATTATGTAATGTCCTTCTTTATCTCTTGCTACTTTCTTTGTTTTGAAGTCTATTTTGTCTGATACAAGTACTGCAACACGTGCTTTTTCTCCTTGTTGTTTGCATGAAATACCTTTTTCCATCCCTTCACTTTTAGTCTGTGTATATCTTTGGGTTTGATGTGAGTCTCTTGTAGGCAGCATATACATGGGTCTTGCTTTTTATCCATTCTGTTACTCTGTGTCTTTTGATTGGTGCATTCAGTCCATTTACATTTAGGGTGAGTATCAATAGATATGTTCTTACTGCCATTGCTGGCTTTAGATTCATGGTTACCAAAGGTTCAAGAGTTGCTTCTTTACTATCTGACAATCTAACTTAACTTTCTTGTTAAGTTATTGTAAACACAGTCTGATGTTTCTTTATTTCTCTCCCTTCTTATTCTTCCTCCTCCATTCTCTATATACTAGGTGTTTTATTCTTTGCTTTAGTTAGTACTTGGATGGTCTGCTTTCTTTGCTCTGTTTTTATTTTCTCTGGTGACATCTTTTTAGCCTTAGGAGTGCTTCCCTCTAGAGCACTCCGTTTAAGATATCCTGTAGTGGTGGTTTATGGGAGGCAAACTCTCTCAGCTTTCGCTGTCTGGAAATTGTTTAATCCCTCCTTCATATTGAAATGATAATCATGCTGGATACAACATTCTTGGTTTGAGGCCCTTCTGTTTCATTACGATAAATATATCATGCCATTGTCTTCTGGCCTGTAAGGTTTCTGTTGAGCAGTCTGATGATATTCTCATGGGTTTTCCTTTGTAGGTGATCTTTTTTCTCTCTCTAGCTGCCTTTAATACTCTGTCCTTATCTTTGATCTTTGCCATTTTAATTATTATGTTTCTTGGTGTTGTCTTCCTTGGGTCCCTTGTGTTAAGAGATCTGTGGGCTTCCGTGGACTGTGAGACTATTTCCTTCCCCAGCATGGAGAAGTTTTCAGCAATTATTTCTTCCAAGGCACTTTTTATCCCTTTTTCTCTCTCTTCTTCTGCTGGTATTCCTATAATGCGAATATTGTTCCGTTTGGATTGGTCACACTGTTCTCTTAATATTCTTTCATTCCTAGAGATCCTTTTATCTCTCTCTGCCTCAGCTTCTCTGTATTCCTGTTCTCTGATTTCTATTGCATTAACAGTCTCTTGCATCTCGTCCAGTCAGTCTGCTAATCCCGTCGATCGCTTCTCTCATTTCTGCATTCTTTCCTCACTTCCCTCACTTCCTCCCTCAGCTCTTGCATATTTCTCTGTAGATCCATCAGTATGGTTATGACTTTTATTCTGAATTCTTTTTCAGTAATATTGTACATTTCCTTCCCATCAGGTTCCCTCTGTGGTGTTTTCTGGGTCTGGAGCTTTGTTTGTACCATATTCCTCTTTTTTTGGCAATAGAAGTGGTCGCTGGTGGGTGCCACGTATGTCAGCTCGGCTCTTTAAGACTTAAAAAAAAAAAGAAAAAGAAAGAAAAGAGAAAAGAATAAAAAAAGAAGAAAAGAAAGAAAGGAAGAAAAAGAAAAAGGAAAAAAAACCCCACCCAGAGTAGATTCTGTGAAGATGCTCTAGGTGGCGCTGTTGCTCCACTATTCTGGAGCTGCGACTGCACCGATCTGTAGGGCCCTTTGTAGCTCTGGCCTTGGTGGGAACGAATGGGAGTCTGTTGATCTCTGTGGAAAGTCTCAGTATGGTACTTTTTCCCAGTTGCCAGCCAAGGAGCCCGAAATTCCCCAGGAGTCCCAGCCTGCTTGGCTGAGTGTGCTGGAACTATCCTGCTCCTCCTTTGGGCCCCTGTCTCTTTAAGATCACTAAAAAAGCACATGCTTTTCTTTTGTCCCATGGAGCTGGCTGGGAGGACCCAGATGCGTTCCCTGGCTCAAATCCTGCACCCTCTGTCTCTCCAATCTCCAATACACTGCACCATGTGTGTCAGTGCTCAAGGTTCCGATCACCAGGGCTGGTTGTTTCACGGGCCTGTTGTTCCACTTCCTCCCCACTCTGAATCCTATTCTCCCACCAGTGCATTGGGGTGGGGGAGTGCTCGGGTCCCGCTGGGTCGCGGTTCCGTATCTTACCCACTTCGTGGGGTGCCGAGTCCTCTCAGGTGTAGCTCCAGACTGGGTGCCATCGTATATCTTCTGGTCTTTCTTTTAGGGATAGTTCTATTTATTGTATTTTCATAAATATATATGGTTTTGGGAGGAGATTTCCGCCGCCCTGCTCATGCTGCTATCTTCCCAGATCTCCTCTGTCTCTCGACCTTTTTTAATGAATATATTTCTTAGATATTGATAGTGTTGGTACTGTTTTAAATATTTTTCTTAGATTGTTAAAAGAGAGTAATTGTTAGCTTGTAACTAGTGTATAAAATAGAATTGATTGTTGAATACTGCTTTTGAATCAGGTAAACTTGCTAAACTTAATTATTTATTCTGATAATTTATCTGTAGATTATTTGGATATTTTACTCATACAGGCACATCTTGTGCAAGCAATAAGCTTTTTTACTTATGTGTTATACTCATATATTATTATTATTTTTGTCTTAACTTCAGTGATTGGGATCTTCAGAAAAATTTGAAATAGAAGGCACAATAACAAGTATGTTGTAATTTTCTGATCTAAAAAAAGGAAAGCTTTCAATATTTTAAATATGATGTTTGCTGTATTTTGTAGCTGATCTCCCTATTTCCCTCTACCTCCCTATGTCTGTTCTTCATCACTCTCCATTCTGATTTTTGCCCCACTAGACTGATTTTTATGTTCTGTATCATTTGGACCTCCTCTCTGTTGATTTCTGATTGGATTTGACCAACAAGAGGAAGTGGCAGAAAATCAGGAGGATGACAAGAGCAATGGGTGTGGTCTTAATCCTCCCAGACACTTCCCTGTGGGGCCTGAGGCTGATTGCACTCAGCTAACGTAGTCTCAGGCCTCTCAGCAGAACTCTTCTACAGCTACAAGGTCTTACCGGTTCTGGGAACTGCTTCTTCCTCTTGTTCCCTCAGAGACGCACCAGCTTTTCCTCCTTGTCGTTGCTAGTTGGGAGGTGCTCACCGTCCTTTGTAGGCTCCCTTAGACACTAAACATAGCTTTGTAAGTGGTTCCTTCTTTGTTTCCTGCTATGGTCCTGACTCACGCATTAGGTCACATTAAGGGAGTTTCTATTCTTTTTGCTAAGACTTTTTAAAATCATGATGTGTATTAAATTTTATCATTGCTTTTTGTCTTTCTTTGATGATTATGATTTTTTAAAATTCTGTTAGTGTAGTAGATTGATTGATTTTGGTGTTTTTCCTGCTTAGGTATATCACATATTGACATACATCGATGTAATGTGTTTTAATCTCACCTGGAATAGTTCCTTTCTGTGGTCTTGTTGTAGGCATACCTCAAAAATGGGATGGGTTAAAAAAAGAGAATGTTATCAGAAATGGATGACGCTATATATCTATCAAAGAGTATGGAAATGTTTACCTCTCACATTATGAGTAGAGCAGGGCAGTCCTCCCGAGTAAGCCCAAAAATGGCTTGGAAGAATAGGGATTGTAGATTGGCTTGTAGTTTTTATGGTGGTTAGGGAGTGGACAGGGGTGAGGGTTCCCATGCACGAATAGGTGCTTGCATGGTTTGAACCTCCTGCTGGTGCCAAAGGAGGGAGCACCTGGACTTTTTTATTAGTTTTCCTAGATGTGAGGCAGGCATGGAAAAAGGAAAAGTGAGACTTACAAGATGTCAGCAGTCATACAAAAAAAAAAAATCACATTTACTACAGGAGGTTATGTCACTAACTGGAGGCAGAATTAGATTCACTTGTCTTATTTTCATTTTTCATATTTTAGGATTGCTCCTCAAATATATTTGACTATCTTTGGGAAATTTCATGAGTTATTAATAAGGAAAAAAATATTTATAAGGGAAAAATCAGATTGCCATCAGACTTTGCTTTATGACCCTTCAGTGTATAATTTCAGGTCAACTTTTACTTGAGGAAAGTTTTCTTGACTGTAGTTTCTAATATATGCTTTGTTCCCAAGCTTTGGTTTTCTTTTCCAGAGACTCCTATTATATACATGCTGTGGACTGAATTGTGCCTCCCAATATTCATATGTTGAAGCCCTAACTCCCAATGTGTTGGTATTTGGAGATGAGGACTTTGGGAAATAATTAGATTTAGATGAGGTCGTGAGAGTGGGGTCCTCATAATGAGATTATGAGACACTAGAGAGCTTGCTTGCTCTTGCATTCTCTTTCTCTCCACCATGTGGGAACACAGTAAGAAAGGGGCTAACTACTAGTCAGGAGGGGGCCTCTCGCTAGGGGATGGAATTGGCCAGCACTTTGAACTTGGACTTCCAGTTTCTAGAACTATAAGAAATAAATTCCTGTTTTTTAAGCCACACAAGCTATAGTGTTTTGTTATAGCAGTTGGAACAGACTCACACAAACATTCTGGATCTTCTTTTCTATGTAGTTTATTTCTTGATCTATTTTTATTCTATTTCTTTTTTAATTTTAACATTTTTTTCTTGCCATTTTCTACTAAGTCACTGTAAAGTGTGTTTATTCACTCCTGCATTCTTTAAAATTTAGTCTTCTAACATTGAAATATAAAAAAATTCTATATTCTCCTTTTTATTTCTGTTTCTCAGGTTCTGTTACCTCTCTCTTTCAGTATTCCTTTCCTTCAATCACTGCATTTGTATTTTTTTCCTAATTCTTATTTATTCTTTTCAATCATACTGCTGTCATTTCTTTTAATGCTTTTTGCTCTGTTAGTTTATGATTTATAACTGTTTTGTTGACACATCTTTCTGGCATGCTTTCATTATTGTAGGGATGTTATTGTGATTATTATTGTTTTTCCATAAAATACGAAATTTGAACATGGCCCTTCACTATTGCTCATTTTTATGAGTTTTCAAGTAATTTCAAGAGATTATGATGAGCTACGATATCTTTTCTACCTTCATTGCTTTAGTGCTCTTTCTTCTGTTGTTCTTATACATGTGATGTCTCTATACTTCCTGAATTCTGCTTCTTTTGCTCTCCTCCCACTCTTTTATCTGGACCTTTTTTATCTTTTGCTCCTTTTACTTCTATCCTGCTCAGTTAGATTCTACTCCAAGTAGTTTTTTCTTGGTGTGGGATTTTGCCTTGTAAATGAGATTGAGTATGCTAATTTTGATAGTTTGCTGGGCCAAGACTGTTTCAGCCCCACCACATCTCATTGCTGTCCCTTCCATTCACCCATGAATTGGGCTATAGAATATCCTTACAGTTTCAGTTGTCACAAATTGCCCCACTGCATTTACTGTTGGGTAATTTGAGACATCTAAAGCTATCAGAATCCTTGTTGCCTTCTCCTGTTTGTCTGATACTGCAGGGGTCTTTCAGCTGATAGTCCAGTGATCAGTAGTTTGTCAATACCTACTCTCATTTTGGAGTTTCTGGGGACACCACATCACTTAGTTTTGTTATAGCTGTTGTCTGTGGGTTTTTGGTTTTGCCAGTCTATTTTCTTGTGGTATTAATGGAAATTAAAAAAAAATCCTATCTTGCTCTAGTTTCCTTCTTTCCAGAATCTTTCTGATCCCCCATCTGTAACTCATTAATATCTTTCCCTCATTACAATGATTTTGAGATCTTTGTGGGCAGACAAAATATGCTGACTTTTATAGAATGTAATTGCTTATTTTGAAGTAAGTCAAACATAGAACATTTGAATGTATACACACACACCCACAAGGAACATAACTATGTGAGGTATGGATGTGTTAATTAGCTTGATTGTGGTAATCATTTCACAATGTATACATATATCATCATTGTACACCTTAAATATGTATATAATTTTTGTCAATTATACCTAAAGCTAAAAAACAATGTATAATACAACAAACTACTGTGCAGCTTTCCTCCAGATTTACCAATTATTATCATTTCCCCCTTTCGCTTTATCACTCTCTCCCTATGCACACACACATTGTTATTATTATTGGCTTTGCTGAACAATTTGAAAGTACATTGCAAACATTTCTCCCTTTTATTTCTAAAAACATCTTCCTTTTAGCAATGAGGAAATTCTCTTACATAAATACATACAGTGATGAAATTCGGAAATTTTATTTTGAAACAATGTTATTATCTAGTATATTCACATTTTACCAGTTCTTCAAATAATGTCCTCAATTTTCGAAATTCAAGATCCAGTTCAGGATCTCTCATAGCATTCAGTTATCAGGTCTCTTCAGCCTCTTTCAATCTAGTATAGATTCAGGATTCAGCCTTTCTTTGTCTGATTGTTTTCTCATGACTAAGCTATGCATTTAGGTCAGAAATATGACAAGTGATGTGTCCCTTTCAGTGAACCACATCAGGTCCACATAGTGTCAGTTGGTTCCATTATTGGTGATATTAGTTTGGCTTGGTTAATGTGGTGTTCATTAGTTTCTCCACTGTATAGTTATGATTTTCCCTTTTTAAATTAATAATTTATCTGTGAGGAAATAGTTTAAGACTGTGTAGATACCCTATTGTCCATCAAGCTTTCACATAGTGGCTTTTCTTTTACTCCTTATGGCAATCACCAGTTTGTTCTTTAGATATGAGTCTTTCTGTTTTGCTTGTTTGCTCATTTGTTTTGTTTTTTAGATTCCACATATTAGTGAAATCATATGGTATTTGTCTTTGTCTGTCTGACTTATTTCACTTGCATTATACCCTCCAGGTCCATCTATGTTGTTGCAAAAGACAAAATTTAATTTTTTTGGCTGAGTTGTAGTCCATTGTATATATAGATATATATCACATCTTTATCCATTCATCTGTTGAAGGACACTTAAGTTGCTTCCATATTTTGGCTATTGTAAATATTGCCGGGATAAACATAGGGGTGCATATTTCTTTTTGGATTAGTGATTTTATTTGGGAAAATTTCCAGACATGGCATTGCGGGTCATATGGTATTTCTATTTTTACTTTTTTGAGAAACCTCCAAAGTGTCTACACCATTTTACAATCCTATCAACAGTGTATAAGAGCTCCCTTTTCTTACATCCTCACCAGCACTTCTTACTTCTTGTCTTTTGGATAATAGCCACTCTGGTGTGAGGTGATATCTTATTATGGTTTTGATTTGCATTTCCCTGATGATTGATATCGAACATCTTTGTACATATCTGTTGGCCATCTGTATGTCTTCTTTGGAAAAATGTCTATTCAAGTCCTCTGCCTATTTTTAATCAGATTATTTGGGGTGTTTTTTTGGTGTTGAGTTGTATGAGTTCTTTATATATTTTGGATATTAACCTCTTAAAGGATATATCATTTGCAGATAATTCTCCCGCTCAGTATGCTGCCTTTTCATTTTATTGAGAGTGCCCTTTGCTGTGCAGAAAATGTTCCATATGCTCTTGAAAAAAATGTGTATTTTTTTGCTGTTGGATGTAATGTTCTGTGTATGTCTGTCTGTTAGCTCTATTTGTTCTATAATGTTAAGTCCACTCTTATGATTTTATGTCTGGATGATCTATCCATTATTGAAAGTGGAGTGTTAAAGTCCTGTACTATTATTGTATTGTTGTCTCTCTTCAGTTCTATTAATATTTCTTTATATATTTAGGTGCTCTGATGTTAGGTTGGCTTTTATTAAAAAACAAAAGATGACAAGTATGGTAAGGATATGGAGAAAAGGGAACCCTGGTAAACTGTTGGTAGGGATATAAACTGATACAACCATTGTGGAAAATACTATGGAGATTCCTCAAAAAATTAAAAATAGATATACCATATGATCCAGTAATTTCACTTTTAGGTATTTATCCAAAGGATAAATGACCCCTTTATCATTATATAATGACCTTCTGTGTCTCTTGTGACATTTCTTGACTTAAAGTCTACCTTTTAAATATAAGCATAGCCCCATCCCTGTTCTCTTTGGTTACTATTTGCATGGAATATTTTTCTGTCCCTTCACTGACAGCCTATATGTATCCTGAAAGTCAAAGTGATTTTCTTGTAGGCAGCATATAGTTAGGTCTTTCCTTTTTTTTTTTAATTCAGCCTCTTTATGTCTTTTGATTTGAGAATTTATGCATTTGCTTTTAAAGTATTTATAGGTAAGAACATACAACTGTCATTTTGTTAATTGTTTTCTGATTGTATTTCCTTTCTCCCTCTTTAGGTGTCTTTCTTTGTGATTTGATGGTTTGTTTTTTTCATTTTAGTAGTATGCTTTAATTCCTTTCTCTTTCTCTTTTGTGGATCTACTCAGCTTTTAGAAAATATCTTACAGTTACAGCAGTCTATTTTAAGCTGATAATAACATCAATTGTGTACAAAAGCAATACTCTTTTATTTCTTTCCCTGCATTTTATGTTGCTGATATCAAAATTTACATCTTTTAATATTGCATATCCCTTAATAAATTATTATAGTATAATTTTTAATACTTTTATCTTTGAACTTTTATACTGGAGTTAAAAGTGATTTACCCACACCATTACAGTATTATTCTGAATTTGACTATATGTTTACTTTTACCAGTAAGTTTTATTCTTTCATGCATTTTCATGTTGCTAATTAGTGTCTTTTTGTTTCAACTCAGCACACTTTCATATCTTTTTAAGTCAGTTCAAATGTTGACAATTCCCTCAGCTTTTGTTTGTCTGGGAAAGTCTTTACCTCTCTGTTTCTAAAGGACAGCCTTGCATGTATAATGTTCTTGGTAGGCAGTCTCCTTTTCTTTCATCACTCTGAATATGTTTTCTGACTCTCCTGGCCTAAAAGGTTTCTTCTGAGAAATCTGTTGATAGTCTTATGATGGGCAGTGGTGTGTGGAGGGGTTGTATGTGTTATGAGTTCCTTTTCCTTTTCTGTTTTTAAAATTCTGATTCTCATTGACTTTTGACAATTTGATTATTGTTTGTCTCAGTCAAGACTTTTATGTTCAATATGTTTGGTGTTCTTTGGGCTCCACAGATTTGGATGTTCATTTCCTTCCCCAGATTCAGGGAGTATTCTCTCATTATTTCTTTAAATAAATTTTCTGCTCCTATGTCTTTCTCAGATCCTTCTAAGACGCTGATAATGAGATCTTAATTCTGTTGGTAGCATACTCTAAGTCCCATAGGCTTTCTTCATTTTTTTTGTTGTTCCACTGACTGAATATTTTCAAATGATCGGTGAGCTGGTTACTGTAGTCCATAGCTGAGTTCCACGCACTGGTTGCTGTTCTTTTTTCCTGTTCCTAGTTATCTCAAGACTGTTCATCTGTGTTGATCCCCTCTGGGTTCTGGGTAGGGTGAGACAGAAGTGATCTTCTTCAGCAGTGCCCCACAGGACTAGGGAAGTCAGACGATAACCTCACTTTTACTTTCCTCTGTAGGAGAAAATGAAGGGCTGAAAGGGTCTCTCTTTGTACTGAACTGTGTTGTGTTGGGGAAAGGGTGATGTGAGTAAAGTAAAACTATTCTTATTGCCCTCTTCAGTGTGTCTATTCTCAGATTTTTTGCTCTACTGAGTTTCTGGGACATCTCTTTGGACTCCCAGGCTCCCATAAATGTATTCTTATCTCAGGCACTTGTTAAAATCTGTGTTTCTGTGGTTGTTTGAGGGCTGAAACCTCTTATTCTGCCATCTTTCTGACATCCCTGACTATACTTTGTTGTGTTTTATTCTTACTGATTAATTATATTTTTGAATATATAACACACTAATATGGTTCAAATTGTTGAGAATATACAAAAAGAAATATTTTTGTTCCCATCCTCCACCCCCAACTCAACCTAGTAACCAATTTTATTCATTTTCAATTTTCCTTCCTTTTGTTTCACTTTAAAAAAAACAAGTGTGTGTGTGTGTATACATATATAATATTTTATCCATCTTACACGAAAGGAAGCATATTTTATATACTTTATACACTTTTATATGCTATATACTCTTTTTGCTCATTTAGTATTAAAGAGAAAATCCCTTTGTATAAGTTCATAGAGATCTTATTCCTTTTTGCATTGTGTGGCTTTATCATAGTCTATTCAGTAATATCCTGTATAGTGAGCATTTAGGATATTTCCCTATTTTCACAATTATAGATAAGGCCACAGTGAATAACTTTTTTGTATGTATTTTTGTAATGTTAGAAGTGTGTCTTCAGGGCAAATTCCTAGAGGTATTATTGGCATGTTAAATGATACATGCATATGTAGTTTTCTTGGACATTGCTAAACTTCCCTTCTCACATCGCACCATTCTGCATTCCCAGTAGTAATGTATTTAGAATGTCTACTTACCCATAGCCTCCCCAACAGAATTTGTTGTCAGGCTTTTGAATTTTTCCATTCTGACGTGAAAGTAATATTCAGTGTAATTTTCCTTCTTTTCCCCTATTTTTTAAACATAGATGTGAGGTTAAACATTTTTCATATATCTGTGAGCCATTTTAAAATAATTTTTTGGTCAGTTGTCTACTTGTGTATTTTGCCTATTTTTCTCTCTGATTTCTGGATCTTTCTTTCCCTTGATTTTAAGAGTTTTCTGTTTATTAGGGACATTAGCTCTTTCCCCATCTTATATATTGTAAAAATTTTCCCCTGATTTTAATTTGTTTTTGATTTTGATTATGGTATTTTCATAAACTTGTATGTAATAAAATTCATCAATATTTTTATTAAATCTGGGTTTTAAGCCATAATTAGAAAGCTTTTCCCTGCTTGCTTTCTTTTAGTACATGTATAGTTTCACTTTTTATATTAGGTCTCTAATCCATTGGAATTTATTTTTGTATATGATGTGAGATAAATATTCTATCTTTTTCTAAATATATATCCTATAGTGCCAAAACAATTTATTAACTGCATGTCTACACCCATGATTTGAGATATTACCTATATTATATATTATATAGTAAATGTGCATATGTATTTGAGTCTATTTCTGGACTTTTTATTCTATTCTTCTTTAACTATTCATGCACCAGGATCTTTCTATTTTATTTATAGTATTATTAAAAGTTCATAAATAACAGAAGTAAAACCCATGAATCACCAAAGTAGTACTTAAAAAAAGAGTATTTTTGCACACACTAAAAAGGCAGGTGGCAAACTGGGAGTACGCAAGCCAAAACGTGGGGGTCGGGGTATATTTTTACAAAGCAGATTATATAACAGGAAGGCAAGTGACTGTTTATTCTTCTCAGTGATTGGTTTATAATATTAGAATTTTCTTAAATGATAGGGAAATGGTTAGTGGTTACCTCATAACAACTTTGGAAAACAGTTTAAGTTTTGTTTATGACTTTCAGAGGCCTAAGCAAGAAATGACCCAGGTAAGTTTGTCTTGCAAAATAAACTAAATTAAGCTTTCTTTGTATGACTAGACTGCTTTTGTCTGCCGGGGGAACTTTCAAGGCTGGTCTTTGTTTGTTTTTGATTTTAACAATATGTTTAATATCTCATGTATCCTTCCCCAATTGCTCCTTTTCCCATTGTTTTTATAGTTATTCTTACATGTTTATTTTGAAATATGAATATTTTAATAAACTTGTCTAGTAGTATTGCTTTAGATTACAGTGAATTAACTTAAGGTCACCTTGAATTTTAATTGTTGTTTAATACCCAGTACTCAGCATGTTGCCAGACTCATAAGAGACATATAATAAATATTTGTTGTATGAACACATGAATAGGTAAACACTTTTATAGTTTACAGGTTTTATAACTTGACTCAATAGGCATGTCCTTGAATATGTTTTAATTAATAGTTTAAAAAGTAACATCTTGTGATAAAAGAATCAGCCACAGTGTTAACAAGTATATTTTTGTATCTTAACGAAAAAGGTCTTCATGTGGAATTATTAAAAAAATAATCACCAGCTAGCTCCTAAGGAAACTTTGCTCAAAAGGCACTCTTTCCTCAAAATCTTTGCTATCATCACATCCTGATTTTTTAAAAGGATAAGTTATTATTTAAATAATTTTACAACATATGATCTCAGTCCTGTGACTAGTTGCCCTTAGAGTTGTGCAATGCACAATACTCCCAGTTGTACAGGGCTGTCCTGTGCTTAACAGTGTCTAAAACAGATCTGAAATTAGGGATAATGACATGATCAATAATAAAAGTGTCATTTCCACCTGAAGATAACAAGCCTAAACACTTAAAGTAGGTAAATTTTTCTGAGGTTTTCTCTTTAAGGATATCTATTAGCTCATTTGTATTCTTTCTTATGACATAATCCCTATATTTTCTCAAGAGAAGGTTTACCTACACCCTCTTCTGTATGTATACACAGGCACACAACTCCTTTCATTTAAGAAAACCCACGAGGCTTGTCAGTCTCTTTGTGCCTCTCACTGAAATGCAGCTGCCTTAGCTATGGAGGACAGCAGCCAACTGGCACAAAATAAGAA
Organism: Smutsia gigantea; assembly: GCA_032199065.1. Lineage (NCBI taxonomy): Eukaryota > Metazoa > Chordata > Mammalia > Pholidota > Manidae > Smutsia > Smutsia gigantea. The sequence goes on along the minus strand of JAVSCE010008664.1, from coordinate 107,807 downwards.
GTACAACAGTTGGCAGAAAGTAAATTTTAATGACACCAACAATGTCACTCAGTTTTCTTGTGAATACCGCATGATTAAATCCTTGGAGAAATGGCAAACTCTTCAGTCATCTCTTAATATACATGTTAGTCTTTCTTACATATAGTTTTCTTAATATCAGTAATATTTCTTTTTCTACAAAGGAGAAGTAGAGGAAACATCCACCACACAAGGTAAAAACTATAAACATTGCTTACCAAACTTTTTGTTTGTGTTTATGAATGTAAACTATCATAATTTTCAGTGCAAGGTGAGCAATTAAGGATTTCCCTGGATTTATGGGAATTTTTCCTCACTTATTTATGATTATGAGTAAAGTTAAAAATATCAGTTTTGAGAGCCAATGGTTGGTGCAGCTACCAGAGCATGTTTCTCTCTCCCATCATAAACTCCATGGAAGGAGTTAAGGAATCCTCATACAGGTATGTTCACTGATGCATTGTTTCCTTCAGACATCCCCATGAGCTTTCCTAAGGCACCTAACTCAGCAAGAGACAGTCTGGTTAGAGGTCATAGGCAGATAGTAAATAGAGGAAAAGAATTTGTTGTCAGACAGACCTGGCTCATAACTTGGCTTTGCTGAATTATTTTAACAGGGTCATAAACTAATTTCTCTAAACAATTTTCTCATGAATAAGATTGGAATGTGGATATGATAAGAATTACACGTGTGTTGTTATAAGAGTTGGGCTAGGGAATGCTTAGCATTCTGCTACCTATCATTAAGTAAGGTAGATAAGGAAATCCTTCCCAGGTAGCTGTTTACAAATGTGACCTGGACAAAGAAGAGAAAGTTAGTGGAATAGTCCATTGTTCTAAGTCTATATGTCATCTCGATTCCACGGAGGAAACGGAAGTCTAAAATTTAGTATTCAGTTACTTAACGGTCCATAAACTGTGGCTCACCAAAGATTTTCAGGATTTCTTAGGAAAGTTACTCTGGTGCCTTCCAAAAAAGAGCTATTGAACCTGTTGTGAAAAAGTCCTGTAGGTTGTTTGCAGGACAGGAAAAAGCATTGAGCAATTTAAGAGGTGTTAAGAGTCAACAAAAATTATGGCAAAAATATCCACTGTTGATAAAGCCTTTTCTCTTGGAGACAGCACTGTCAATAGAAATTTCTGTGGTAATATTAGTATTTATTTCTATGCTCTCCAGGATGGTAGCTACTAGCTACATGTGGCTATTGAGCATCTTATAAGTGTCTAGTGGATTGGAGGAACTGAATATTTAGTATTATTTAATGTTAGTTAATTTAAATAGCCAAATGTGGCTAGTGGTTATTGTAGCAGAGAGCACAGCTTTACAGTGTTGAGGTCATAACTGTAAGTTATTCTAAAAGGAAAGCATCCCCTTATTCAACAATTTTTAAAGATCAATGGTATGCAATGTATCAAAGATGACTTTCTGTTAGGTAGTTTTTTTGTATATATGCATATATGCAGCATAATTCTTGAGACATGGTTTGCCAGCACTGTGTAAGTATAGCTCTATAAATTTGTTTCTTGGCTGCACTGTGGTTCAACAGGACTGAGCACTCACCTGGCGAAGGCAGCTTGGCTGTGAAACCTTCTTTCTCCCCACCCCCACCTCCAAGAGCTGTTATAAACACTGGAAAAAAATTGTGGACCATCTGTAGCTGCAGATGGGGATTTGTGGATGGTGTACAAGTTGCAGTCATGGAATCAGCAGAGATGCCCAAAATATGTCATCCAAATTGACCAGTCAGAATGGTGAGGAGAACATTATCTTGTTCGGATACTCAGTCTCACAAACATTATCTTGTTCGGATACTCATGAGGGTGAATAGGCCCCTCATGGAGTCACAGGCTCATTCTCTTTCCTTATTCTCTGATAATACTACTGCTTTAACTTTAAGGTGGCTGGACTCAGATACTCAGGGACAATTCACTGCATAGTTATCTTGACACACCACAAAATGCATCATTGTTGTCATTTTCTACCATTTGATTTTTGCTGCCCAAAATAGGTCAGGAGCGAGTAATCTTTTGACTTGTTTGAAGTGATGAACACTGTGAGCAATGGATTATGTTGACTTAATTATGTCGGTTAAGTTTATTTTTTTATTCATAATCCTTGAGTTTTTCTTGTGTGCATTCTCTAACATACATCATTTTGCCATGCTAAGCTTAAAATCACATTGGGGTTAAGAGATTAAACTCCATGAATTTGCTGAGAAGGCCACAGTTAAGCCAGCAGTTACCAGCTTCAGACTATTAGGGCAATTTAATGAAACTCAGTTTACTTGTGAAGCCAACAGCCCCTTTCTCTCAGAACTAGAATTTTATACTTCTAAAAATGCCTTGGTTTTATATAAAGAAAACAAATCCTACCATTTGCAGCAACCATGGATGGAGCTGGAGGGTATTATGCTCAGTGAAATAAGCCAGGCAGAGAAAGACAAGTACCAAATGATTTCACTCATTTGTGGAGTGTAACAACAAAGCAAAACTGAAGGAACAAAATAGCTGCAGACTCACTGACTCCCAAGAAGGGACTAGTGGTTACCAAAGAGAAGGGGTTGGGAAGAGTGGGTGGGGAGGGAGGGAGAAGGGGATTAAGGGGCATTAAAATTAGCACACATAATATAGGTAGGTCACCGGGAAGGCAGGACAGCATGGAGAAGACAAGTAGTGACTCTATGGCATCTTACTATGCTGATGGATAGTGATTGCAGTGTGGTTGTGGGGGGTCTTGATAATATGGGTGAATGTTGAAATCACAATGTTACTCATGTGAAACCTTCATAAGATTGTATATCAATGATACCTTAATTTAAAAAATACCTTGGTTTGATAGATTCATATGTCACATTTATTTAAGATGTATTGCAATGGTATTGAACCTGGGCCAGTCTGAGCCTATGAATCTGGTAGAATGAGCCGACAGAGAATACCAGCGTGGAAGAAAATAAACCAGAGCACCATTAGCCTAGGTTTTTATTTAAGAAGGCTGGGCTTGAGGAGACTCTGAAGGAGCATTTTAACTTGAAGAAAGATGTGGAATGTTCTTTAAGGTTTTATTAGGGGAGGGCTGGCAGAAGTTCAGCCAGTCTCTGGAATACTTGGTTTAGGACAGTTCTCAGAGGGGATGGAATTTGTTCTGTGGATGAGCAGTGACTGTTGGGACATTTGGATTTTATCAAGAAGGCTAGGAAACAAGGCTAAGCCCATGTGCATAAGGGTGGAGAGGTACAGCTGCAGGAGACAAGGGTATACAGGGGCTACTGTGGAAAACACACAGTCCTTCTGCATCTCACAAGTTATGCAACTAAATAGCTTAATAGTGCTTTCTGTTAAGAAAGCAAAATTAGGCTAATGAAATCCATAGTTCCATGGGTTTTTGTAAACTGAGGAAATATATTTTCTGAAGTGGGATTTAAACCAAGCATTTTGGGTTGCGGCTGTGGCCATGCTTGGTGCCAGCACCTACTCTGGATTCCTGTCCCCAGGGAGCAGCTTGATCAGAGGACCCTGGCTCCCTACTGGCCCCTCTCTATCCCTGGAGAAGGAGGAGACCCCAGCCTGTTAGGTGAGTTGGGAGGAAACAGTGTGACCCAGTCCCTCCCAGGCCCCCACAAAGGTGAGATCCAGTCAGCCCGGCTCACCTCAGTTGGCAGTGAACTTGAAGCAGCTGTGCACTGTGCTGGTCCAAGTGCCTGTGCCCAGGTGTGTGAGTCTGATTCAGGGGAATGTTAGCCAGATTTGAGGCTGCAGAGCTCACCCATGTTCTGCAGACCAAGTTTACCAGTAACACAATAGATGTTTTGATCTCCGTCTGTCTGAATTATGCATCTATTTCCCCATTAGTTCCAAATTCAGGAAGGGGAACACAGTGATTTAATTATTGGCCTACCAAACATCAATACGCCTAGGAATTCTTGGGATAAGTGTTAAATAATACTGCTGTTGGTTCATGGAGAAAAATATATGGGTGAGATCTGGGCCACTTTCTGAATTAACTTCAAAGTAAATTATCATCATCATCATCACTGTTACTAATTAAACACTTAATATGTACTGGGTAATGGCCTAAGCCCTTTATGTATGTTATCTCAGTTCTTACAATAGATTTATTAGTTATGTATGATGATTAATCCCATTTTTTCAGGAAAAGAGACTGAGATTTAGAGAGATTGAGTAACTTGCTCAGGGTGGCACTGTTTTAAGAAGCCGTTAATGCTACAGCATTCCTTCTGTAAGCTTGAGGTCTCCATCTGGCTCCTGGGGCCGGGCTGATCCACACTCTCCATGTTCCCTGGCGACTTATAAAAATGGCCACTTGAGGTTATGGCCTTGAAACTGTCTTCAATTTCCTCCTGATCCCCTTGCACCTTTATCTTTCTCTGGTTCCATATCCAAACTCAGATAGATGCCTGTGACCCCACTGTGTTTGGTGATCCTCTGAACTTTGCTTGTCTCTTTTTATACCTCAGCTTTCTCGTGCACTATTTTTCTTTGCTTATCTCCTTGGCTTTGTGGTCCAATACCTTGTTTATAAATATCAGCTACCATCTTAGTTCCTCAGAATGTAGTCTCTTTCTCTTTCTTCCTACAAGAGGGATATGATTCAGAGGGGTTGAAAGAGGTGATTTAGACAATGAACTCATATATGCAATATTCAAAAAGCTGTATGATACTGTGGTCAGAAAATAATTTTTCCTCTGCAGTAGCCTTGCAGTATGTGCTTTACTAGAAAGCAGTGCCTTTTGCCTTTTGAACAAAAGTGCCCAGTAATGATCCTGAGTTGCTGTCAATCACAGGCAAGAGTAGTCAGATGCCCAGGCTCAACAAGTCGTCAGGTGCTGGGAGACTGTGGAGAACACCAAATAGATAGAAGCAGGTTAGACACTGTGTTGGCTAGTCCCCTAGAGCAACTAGTGTCACTTAGCCAATGTGAGGACAAAGCTTGGGAAATGTGAAGTCAAAGCCAGCAGGTATACACAAAGAGAACAATTTGGGGGAGGTTCAAGGACCTTTTGAAATCTGAGGCCCACTTTGTTTTGAGGGTGCAGCTATCTCAATACAGTCTTACAACCATCTTCTAGGTACCAGGATTCACTGTTAATTTCAATCCACTTTGCTCATCTGGACAGTCAGTGAGTATTATCAAGTATTATGTGCTCAGCACTTACAGGGAGTAGTTGATATACTAGTAAACAAGCTGTATGACAGTGAGGGAAACAGTAAAGGAGATTAGTAGTCAGAATACAGTGGGGGAGGTGCTTACATAGGGCCCTGATCATAGGACTATCAGAGACCCGGGGACATCCAACCAGCGGCCCTTGAGAAGCTGAGGAAAGGTTCCTATAGGCAGTGCCATCTAGTCTTGGATTTTCCAATGAGTTGGAGTCAGCAAAGTTTGGGGAGAGGGGGAAAAGTATTCCAGGTAACATGCTTGAGAGCCCTGGGCAAGAGAGAGCACAGCATAGTGAAATTACTCAAGGACATGAGTATAGCCCCACTGTGGCCTGTGATACGGGGAGTCCTGGGGTTGACTCTGGAGAGGACAGCAGGAGTCGGGTCAGCCAGGGCTTGTAGCTCAAGTGAAGGGTTCTGGAAGCAAGTGAAAATTTTGAGCAGGACGGTGACCTGGTCAAGTGTTTTTTTTTTAATAATTTATGTTGGTATCATTATTCTACAATTACATGTGCAATATTATGGTTATTAAACTACCCCCTTCAAAAGGTCCCCCCCACCAACCCCATTACAGTCACTGTCCATCAGCGCAGTGAGATGCTATAGAATCACTACTTGTCTTCTCGGAGTTGTACAGCCCTCCCTGTGCCCCCCCAACATTACATCTGCTAATCCTAATGCCCCTTTTTCCCTCTTATCCCTCCCTTCCCACCCATCTTCCCCAGTCCCTTTCCCTTTGGTAACTATTAGTCCGTTCTTGGGTTCTGTGAGTCTGCTGCTGTTTTGTTCCTTCAGTTTTTTTCTTTGTTCTTATACCCCACATATGAGTGAAATCATTTGATACTTGTCTTTTTCGGCTTGGCTTATTTCACTGAGCATAATACCCTCTAGCTCCATCCATGTTGTTGCAAATGGTAGGATTTGTTTTCTTCTTATGGCTGAATAAAATTCCATTGTGTATATGTACCACATCTTCTTTATCCATTCATCTACTGATGGACACTTAGGTTGCTTCCATTTCTTGGCTATTGTAAATAGTGCTGCTATAAACATAGGGGTGCATCTGTCTTTTTCAAACTGGGCTGCTGCATTCTTAGGGTAAATTCCTAGGAGTGGAATTCCTGGGTCAAATGGTATTTCTATTTTGAGTTTTTTGAGGAACCTCCATACTGCTTTCCACAATGGTTGAACTAATTTGCATTCCCACCAGCAGTGTAGGAGAGTTCCCTTTTCTCCACATCCTCACCAACATTTGTTGTTGTTTGTGTTTTGGATGTTGGCCATTCTCACTGGTGTGAGGTGATATATCATTGTGGTTTTAATCTGCATTTCTCTGATGATTAGCAATGTGGAGCATCTTTTCATGTGCCTGTTGGCCATCTGAATTTCTTCTTTAGAGAAGTGTCTATTCATGTTCTCTGCCCATTTCTTAATTGGATTATTTGCTTTTTGTTTGTTAAGGTGCGTGAGTTCTTTATACATTTTGGATGTCAACCCCTTATCAAATATGTCATTTATGAATATATTCTCCCATACTGTAGGATGTCTTTTTGTTCTACTGATGGTGTCCTTTGCTGTACAGAAGTTTCAGCTTGATATAGTCCCACTTGTTCATTTATGCTTTTGTTTCCCTTGCCCGGGGAGATATGTTCATGAAGAAGTCGCTCATGTTTATGTCTAAGAGATTTTTGCGTATATTTTTTTCTAAGAGTTTTATGGTTTCATGACTTACATTCAGGTCTTTGATCCACCTTGAGTTTACCTTTGTGTATGGGGCTAGACAGTAGTCCAGTTTCATTCTCTTACATGTAGCTGTCCAGTTTGTCCAACACCAGCTGCTGAAGAGGTTGTCATCTCCCCATTGTATATCCAAGGCTCCTTTATCATGTATTAATTGACTGTATATGTTTGGGTTAATGTTTGGATTTTCTATTCTGTTCCACTGGTCTGTGGTCTGTTTTTGTGCCAATACCAAATTGTCTTGATTACTGTGGCTTTGTAGTAGAGCTTGAAGTCAGGGAGCGTAATTTCCACTGTTTTATTCCTCCTCCGCAGGATTGCTTTGGCTATTCGGGGTCTTTTGTGGTTCCATATGAATTTTAGAATTATTTATTCCAGTTCATTGAAGAAAGCTGTTGGTAGTTTGATAGGGATTGCGTTGAATTTGTAGATTGCTTTAGGTAGTATAGCCATTTTGACAATATTTATTCTTCCTAGCCCAGCGCCTGGGATGCATTTCCATTTGTTAGTGTCCTCTTTAATTTCTCTTAGGAGTGTCTTGTAGTTTTCAGAGTACAGGTCTTTCACTTCCTTGGTTAGGTTTATTCCTAGGTATTTTATTCTTTTTGATGCAATTGTGAATGGAATTGTTTTTCTGATTTCTCTTTCTGTTAGTTCATCATTAGTGTATAGGAAAGCAACAGATTTCTGTGTGTTAATTTTGTATCCTGCAACTTTGCTGAATTCAGATATTAGTTCTAGTAGTTTTGGAGTGGAGTCTTTAGGGTTTTTAATGTACAGTATCATGTCATCTGCAAATAGTGACAATTTGACTTCTTCTTTACCAATCTGGGTGCCTTGTATGTCTTTGTTTTGTCTGATTGCTGTGGCTAGGATCTCCAGTACTTTGTTGAATAACAGTGGAGAGAGCGGGCATTCCTGTGTTGTTCCCTGTCTTAGATGAAAAGCTTTCAGCTTCCCGCTGTTAAGTATGATGTTAGCTGTGGGTTTGTCATATATGGCCTTTATGACGTTGAGGTAATTGCCTTCTATACCCATTTTGTTGAGTGTTTTAATCATGAATGGATGCTGAATTTTGTCAAATGCTTTTTCAGCATCTATGGAGATGATCATGTGGTTTTTGTTCTTATTTTTGTTGATGCGGTGGATGATGTTGATGGATTTTCGAATGCTGTACCATCCTTGCATCCCTGGAATGAGTACCACGTGATGATGGTGTATGGTGTTGTTGATGTATTTTTGAATTCGGTTTGCTAATATTTTGTTGAGTATTTTTGCATCTGCATTCATCAGGGATATTGGTCTGTAATTTTCTTTTTTGGTGAGGTCTTTGCCTGGTTTTGGTATTAGAGTGATGCTGGCTTCATAGAATGAGTTTGGAAGTATTCCCTCCTCTTATATTTTTTGGAAAACTTTAAGGAGAATCGGTGTTATTTCTTCTCTATATGTCTGGTAGAATTCAGAGGTGAATTGATCTGGTCCGGGGGTTTTGTTCTTGGGTAGTTTTTTGATTACCGATTCAATTTCATTGCTGGTGATTGGTCTGTTTAGTTTTTCTGTTTCTTGCTTGGTCAGTCTTGGAAGGTTGTATTTTTCTAAGAAGTTGTCCATTTCTTCTAGGTTTTCCAGCTTTTTAGCATATAGATTCTCATTATATTCTCTTATAATTCTTTGTATTTCTGTAGGGTCTGTCATTATTTTTCCTTTCTCATTTCTGATTCTGTTTATATGTGTAGGTTCTTTTTTTCTCTTAATGAGTCTGGCTTGGGGTTTATCTCTTTTGTTTATCTTTTCAAAGAACCAGCTATTGGTTTCATTGATTTTTTTCTATTGGTTTATTCTTCTCAATTTTATTTATTTCTTCTCTGATCTTTATTATGTCCCTCCTTCTGGTGACTTTGGGCCTCATTTGTTCTTCTTTTTCCAATTTCAGTAATTGTGTCTTTAGATTATTCATTTCGGAATGTTCTTCCTTCTTTAAATAGGCCTAGATTGCAATATACTTTCCTCTTAGAACTGCCTTTGTTGCGTCCCACAGTTGTGGCTTTGTGTTGTGATTGTCATTTGTCTCCATATATTCTTTGATTTCTGTTTTGATTTGTTCATTAACCCATTGTTTAATTAGGAGAATGTTGTTAAGTCTCCATGTATTTGTGAGCCTTTTTGATTTCTTTCTAAAATTTATTTCTAGTTTTATACCTTTGTGATCTGAGAAGTTGGTTGGTAGAATTTCAATATTTTGAATTTACTGAGGTTCTTTTTGTGGCCTAGTATGTGGTCTATTCTGGAAAATGTTCCATGGGCTTTTGAGAAGTATGTGTATCCTGTTGCTTTTGGGTGCAGAGTTCTGTAGATGTCTGTTAGGTCCATCTGTTCTACTGTGTTGTTCAGTGTCTCTGTGTCTTTCCTCATTTTCTGTCTGGTTTATCTGTCCTTTGGAGTGAGTGGTGTGTTGAAGTCTCCTAAAATAAATGCATTGCTTTCTATTTCCTCCTTTAATTCTGTTAGTATTTATTTCACATATGCTGGTGCTCCTGTGTTGAGTGCATATATATTTATAATGGTTATATCTTGTTGGACTGACCCCTTTATCATTATGTAATGTCCTTCTTTATCTCTTGCTACTTTCTTTGTTTTGAAGTCTATTTTTTCTGATACAAGTACTGCAACACCTGCTTTTTTCTCTTTGTTGTTTCATGAAATATCTTTTTCCATCCCTTCACTTTTAGTCTGTGTATATCTTTGGGTTTGAGGTGAGTCTCTTGTAAGCAGCATATAGATGGATCTTGCTTTTTTATCCATTCTGTTCCTCTGTGTCTTTTGATTGGTGCATTCAGTCCATATACATTTAGGGTGATTATCGATAGATATGTACTTATTGCCATTGCTGGCTTTAGATTCGTGGTTACCACAGGTTCAAGGGTTGCTTCTTTACTATCTAACAATCTAACTTACCTTTCTTGTTAAGTTATTGTAAACACCGTCTGATGTTTCTTTATTTCTCTCCCTTCTTATTCTTCCTCCTCTGTTCATTGTATAGTAGGTGTTTTATTCTATGCCTTTAGTTAGTGTTTGGATGGTCTGCTTTCTTTGCTATAATTTTATTTTCTCCAGTGAAAACTTTTTAGCCTTAGGAGTGCTTCCCTCTAGAGCACTCCGTTTAAGATATGCTGTAGTGGTGGTTTATGAGAGGCTAACTCTCTCAACTTTCGTTTGTCTGGAAATTGTTTAATCCCTCCTTCATATTTAAATGATAATCGTGCTGGATACAATATTCTTGGCTCAAGGCCCCTCTGTTTCATCACGTTAAATATATCATGCCATTGTCTTCTGGCCTGTATGGTTTCTGTTGAGAAGTCTGATGATAGTCTGATGGGTTTTCCTTTGTAGGTGATGTTTTTTCTCTTTCTTGCTGCCTTTAATACTCTGTCTTTATCTTTGATGTTTGCCATTTTAGTTATTATGTGTCTTGGTGTTGTCTTCCTTGGGTCCTTTGTGTTGGGAGATCTGTGGGCTTCCATGGACTGCGAGACTATTTCCTTCCCCAGCGTGGGAATGTTTTCAGCAATTATTTCTTCAAAGACACTTTCTATCCCTTTTTCCCTCTCTTCTTCCTCTGGTACTCCTATAATGCAAATATTGTTTCGTTTGGATTGGTCACACAGTTCTCTTAATATTCTTTCATTCCTAGAGATCCTTTTATCTCTCTCTGCCTCAGCTTCTCTGTATTCCTGTTCTCTGATTTCTATTGCATTAACAGTCTCTTGCATCTCGTCCAGTCAGTCTGCTAATCCCGTTGATCGCTTCTCTCATTTCTGCATTCTTTCCTCACTTCCCTCACTTCCTCCCTCAGCTCTTGCATATTTCTCTGTAGATCCATCAGTATGGTTATGACTTTTATTCTGAATTCTTTTTCAAGAAGACTGTGTAGTTCCATTCCTTCAGTCTCCCTCTCTGGGTTTGTCTGGTTGATCTTAGTCTGGACCATATTCCTCTGTCTTTTCATCACTATAGAAGTGGTCACTGGTAGTTGCCACGTACGTCAGCTGGTCTCTTTAAGACTTTAAAAAGAAAAAGTGAAAAGAAAAAAAAGAAAAAGAAAAAAAGAAAAGGGAAAGGAAAGAAAGGAAAAAAAAGAAGAAAAACAAAACAAACAAAACAAAACAAAAAAAACCCCAAAACAACGACAACAGCAAAAAAAAAACGCCCACTGGGAGTAGATTCTGTGGGGATGCTGTAGGTGGCGCTGTTCCTCCACTATTCCGAAGCTGTGGCCACGCTGCTCCGCAGGGCCCTTTATAGCTGTGACCGGGGTGGGAACAAATGGGAGCCTCTTGGTCTTTGTGGGAAGTCTAAGTGTGGCCACCCTTTCCCAGTCGCCAGGTAAGGGGCCCAAAACTCCCCTGGACTCCCAGCCTGCTGGGCTGAGTGTGCCGTGGCAATCCGGCTCCTCTGCTGGGCTCCTGTCTCTTTAAGACCTCTGAAAAAAGTGCACGCTTTTCTTTTTTTTCTTTTTCTTTTTTTTTTCCTTCCTGGGAGCCGGCTGCAAGCACCCCGGTGCATTCCCTGCTCAGATCCTGCACCCTTGTCTCTCCAATCTCTGCTACACCACGCGATGTGTATCAATGCTCCCTGCGTAGATCACCGGGGCTGGTTATTTCACGGGGTGTGCTTCCACTCCCTCCCGGCTCTGAATCCTCTCCTCCCGCCGGTGTGGTGGGGTGGGTGAGTGCTCGGGTGCTGGTGTATCATGACTCCGTATCTTACCTGCCTTGCTGGGTGCCGTGTCCTCTCAGGTGTAGCTGCACGCTGTGCGCTTTCCTGCGTATTCTGGTCTCTCTTTTAGGAACAGTTGTATTTGCTGTATTTTCATAGATATATGTAGTTTTGGGAGGAGATTTCTGCCGCCCTGCTCATGCCGCCATCTTCCCGGAAGTCTCCAGGTGTTTTTTTTTTAAAGAGATGGCTGTGGCTGGTCAGAGAGTGGACTAGAGGACTATAAGTTTGGAGACTGGGAGATTAGTGTGCAGGTGGAATAATTAAGGAAGGCATGACAGCTGCATGAATAGGGAAGGATTTACTACAGGAACATGTAGAAAGTAAAAGCTGCAGGATTCCACTATTCATTCATGGAGGAGTTGAGGTTGTGGGCATTAAGGATGACTTCTAGGGCGGTTCTTGGATGTGCAGGTGGGTGTTCAGCCATTGAGACTGGTAACATGGGAGGAGAATCAGGTTTCTAGGGGCCTCTTCATGGCTGAAGGGTTAGCCGGAGACATGCTGTGTGTGAGGCGCCTGTGGGATAAACAAATGGACCTGTGCAGTAAACAGTTGGATATGTGGGTCTGAAAGGCAAATCAGCTGGAGCGGGGTGGGGGGGTGGGGTGGGGGGGGTGGGGGGGTGGGTTGCAGCCCAAAGCGTGCAGCTGGCAACTTAAGCCACAGGAGTAGATAAGGTGGAGAGCTAGTGTGCATTAGAGAGATAAGATAATTTTTAGTGTCTTAAGAAATGGAAGATAATATTCACTGTTTGAATAAAGCTTTACAGTTTTCTATGCTTTACTATGAACAAAAGATTCCTCAAATCACTATTACTTTATGCAGTTTTGAAAAAAATCAGTGCATGGGTCAGTTTCCTTTATTGCCTAGAGATAGTTGAGGTTGTGTTTTTCATTTGAATATCTTGAACATTTCTTTTCAATAAGAAGGCCCCTCTCAAATATGAGACAAACTAAAAACTGCTGTGAATAAATTTTATGTTTTATCATGATAAGACAATGGTAAAATATTAAGTATTTATTGGTTCCACCATGAGTGTTTATGTAATAGCACTTAACAGGAAGCTTGTCCCTTTGGCTATCAGTCTGAAATGGGCATATCTGTTATGGAAACTCACAATGAAGATTTGTCAACAAGAAGATACAAAAGCATGCAGCAGGGCCGTATTTCTTTCTATGTACCCTCCCCGACCTCCCAGAAGCTGGCCTTACCCCAGCACTCAAACATGTTTCTAAACAACTGTGCTACTTGCAGTGGCGTGCTGGTAAATGTTAAACAACTGGCTCTCTAGGAAAAGAAAAAACAAAACAAGTCTTGATTGGTAGCATTTGCTGATCTCTGTGGTGTTGCTCTTCCCACATTGGCCAGTTTCAAGCTTCCAGTCTGATCTCACTGACCATGGCCCCGGGAAGAGATGTGTAACCAGCTGGGGCACACCCACACCCTCCTCACTTTCCCACAGATTTAGCCTCACCAGGAATGACAGCATCTTGTAAGAGGTGTTGTATTTTGTCATAGTTTTGACAAAAAGTATATTTTACAGAGATGTTGGGAGTGGTCCTCAGACCGCTGGAAGATATTTCTAAGAAAGTACATGTAAAATCAGGAAGGACAGGAGTTGTGAAAGGAAAGAAGGACTGAAAGAGGAGAGATTAATTATAAAGATCAAGTGGCAGAAGGGGAACTATAATTTCTTCCCCTGAGTTTGTTCAGTGCCTTGCCTTACACGAGTGGGTGGGTGCTAGCGTGTTCTCGCCCTCTCCCCCAGCAGAGCTGTGGAGGAGGGCCGCCAGGCCGCTCTGCTGGTGGTAGGGCCCCTTTCTCCGCAGTTACATTGGTGCCTGGAACATGGGAATTTCTCCAAACTGCTACTTAGTAGCAAGTGTGGAGGCTTCAAAAATCAGCGTCAGTGTTTTTTTGTTTTTTCATATTGAGGTGTACTTGGCACACATCTCTCAGTGTTTCTTTGAGTCTGCAGGTTTTGACTCTCAATCCTAAGTTGTCTAGAGTTCTCAATCAGACCTTCCCATTCTGGATACTCAGGTTTTGAATACGTGAAAGACCTCAAAAACCCCAAGCCAACCCACACCATCCTGACAGAAAACTAAGAAAAAAGCCTTTCAACTTAAAGGATGTTTAGGAAATAATTTTTAATTCTTATATTTAAGTTAAAAAAAAAACCTTTGATTTAAAGTTTGCTCAATAGTTTGAGGAACTGAATGGCTTTTAAAAGTGAGCTATGATTTAAGATAATATTTAGAACTTCACGTTCATCTTCTTGAAGCAACAATCCACATAAGGCTCTACTAAAGCAATCTGGCCACAAACTATAAAAAACATTTTTAAACAAACAAATTCCAAAGACTTATTTTTTGTCAGTACAATTTCAAATACACAAAAAGAAAAGAGTGAAAATAGTTATTGGCATTGTTTAATATTCTTTGTGCCTGAATAATATATGGATCATTGTTCTTTAAGATGTTATATTCTCTTTTACAGCCTAAATTTCCTAGATAAGAATTCTTTCCTGTTCAAGGTTTATGTGTTTAGCCATGAAGTGTCTGTTTGTATGCATATGAATCTCTGTGTGTTTCAATATACTACATAAATAGAGGCAAAACATAAATATGCTCAGGAGCCGTAGTTAAAAATCGATAAAACTAACATACTGCAAAGAAGAGTCATGTATGATGGTTTCCCTCCGCTTCCTTTCTTCTTGCCCCTCCGCCTCTCTCTCTCTTCCTCCTGCTCTTTCTCCCTGCCCCTCTCACCCTTACACTGGTCCTGCCCTGACCAATAAAGCCCCTGCACCTTCCTGCTTGTAATTTGTCGCTAATCAGCTGTCACTGTCACAGCCATGATGAGAGGTTCATCTCTGGCTGAGGGTAATGGCCTTAAAAGTCACAGAGTCAATGTCAATGGGATCGCTCCAATTCAATCACCGAGCTGAATGAGGGATGGCACCTGCTGACATTAGCACTCATTTTGAGCTCAAGCATCTGGGCCCCAGTAAATAACCATCAGTGGGTGGGTCTGGGGGACAGGTCATTAGCCCCACGAAAAATAAATATCGCTTCCCTTGATGGCTGCGAGTAATTTAGCTCAGACGAGGAAATTTCACCCTAGATTAAGTATGATGAGCCAATATCAGTCAGAGGAGGCCAAACAGTGAGAGCTTGATGAGATAGAGGGAAATTTATATTCAGCTGGCTGCATGTGAGATGAGCTCAAAGAAACAACTTACCCTTCCGGCCCATCTTCCTGTGCACACTCAGTGGTGGGCTTATCTCATTGCTTGCCTTTTCTTGTTTAATTTTTTTGGGGGGTGTTTGAAGTGGAGATGGAGGCTAGGCCAGGATGAAGAAGCAGAGCAGGGTTCAAATTTTTCCATACTTTGCCTTGTGATTTTGTCCTCTAGCATGTAATGTCACAGCTTAGCCCTTGTGCCAGCACTTGGCTAGTGGAAGGGCTTTGCCATGCCTGCCGGCTTTCACATGCAGACCTCCCCTCCTGAGAGAGCAGACCCAGCTTTAATTGTTTCGGAGGCCCTGAGGGCTCCTTTCCAACAGTAGTAAATGGGTTGGAGAGTGAGAGAAGGTAGGGCTGAGTTCCTCCTTTTTGATTCCTGGGAAGGAAGAGCTGCCGCTCTCAATTCATAAGAACATCTTTTTATTTGTCCTATTGATGTGATCCATCAAATTCAGAAGGGTTATTAATAGAAGGTCTTTATTAGAAGCAGTTTAGCTCACTTTAGAATTATATTTTATATCTGCAGAGACCTGCCCTTGGTCCACCCTCTCCCTCATTGAACTAGATATATCTCAAAGCTGGGTGGATCAGGTTCCCAAGCAATCTCTTGACAATAGTAACTGGAGACAATATTATTTCTTTTGCTGCACCCTTTGATTACAGACCTTGGAAGGGGTTTCAGTGGGCATATGTCAGCCACTAAAACATTTTCTAAGCCATATGTATACCTGATAATTAGCCAAAAATTCTATGGTATTTTTAAAAGCAAGCTTTTGTTACCTGACTTGTTTATCTGAATTTTGTTCTTATGATTCTGGAAAAAATTTCATCAGAGAGAAATGGGCCATAGCAGCAACAGTCATGGAGACCTGGAAGTTGGTAAAGCATGTGTTCACATGCAGGGTAAAAGGGGAATCTTGGGCAGGGGCATGGGATGCAGAGGCATGCTTACGTGGGTGACAGGATCAGCCAAGGCCTCTGTGAAAGCTCTCACTCTCATAAGAACTTAATAAATATTTCTTGATTGAATTCATAAAGACCTATGTATAACTAAATGCATCTCATGAACCCATGCTCCCTTGTCTATTCAGAGCAATGATCACAATTATATATATATATATATATATATATAAAGATATTTGGGTAATTATTTGTTCTTGAACTATAGTGAGTCTTCAATGAATATTTGATGAATGAAGATTAAACAAATATTTAAGTCTCTTCTAGACTGTACATTACACAGGAGCAGAGACTGTCAGTGTCTGTGGCTGCTGTATTCCTGTGCCGAGCTCAGGGATGCCACAAACTATGTGCTCAATAAATACTTGACAGATGAATGAAATAAAACTTCCTGTTGAGTACTTCTTGTATGTCAGGCACTGTGTGAGGGACTAAAACATATGATATATACAAGATGGAGCTTACTATTTAATTGAAGGAAGTAGATAACCGTATATGAGTTAAAAAAAGGAAGATAGAAATTGTGTGCCATACATATCTGCTTTCTGTGATACAATCTGATGTTGCCTCTATGTGTACCAAAATGTAAAGTACTATTGTAAAAGTAAGGCCGATGGAGAATTCTTGTAGGAAAGAAAATGTAATCCTTGATCTTTGGAAGTTCAAGTATAGTGATTTTATGTTTGATCCTTACTAGGTAAACGTCCCCAGGATATATTCTTGAACATGCAACACTATTAAAACTCTTCTACCCTTTACCTGGTAGATTTTTTTCAAAAGTGAATTCACAACTTTGTGATATACGTAGGGAAGGCATTTTATCAATTATACAGATGAGAGTGGTAGAGAAGTTAGAGACCCCCTCACCATTGCAGACAAAACTGAAAATAGAGCCCAAGTCTTTTTCACTAAAGAGGTGAGGGAAAAAGAAGGGCAGCAGGAGTGTTAAACCAAATCTTTAATTTATCCACACAGCACAATATTATCATTGCCACTAAAAGTAACCTTCTGAACAGAAATACAGAATCAAATTTTAAAATAATTCTCTTATGGCTTTAATTATAGATATTTTGTATGCTCCTCTCAAGAAAGACTTGCTAATTGGCTAATACTTTCTGGAACCATAGTGTATGAAGTTTTCTAACTCAGGTTATTTTAACATACTAGCTATGCTTCTGGCAGGCTAAGTGAAGAGGTATTTTAAACACTTACCTTCTGAGTCTCTATTTTAATCTGAAAACAAATAAATTATTTTTTTCTCTACGAGAATCTTTGATGTAAGAAGATTATATTGGTTGGATTACAGTTAACCCGTGAACAACAGGGGTTTGAACTGTGTGGGTCCACTTATTTGTGGGTTTTTTTCAATAAATTATATTAAAAATTTCTTTTGAGATTTGCAACATGAAAAACATTTCCTCTTCTCTAGCTTACTTTATTGTAAAAATATATAATACATACAACATGCAAAATATGTGTTAATCAACCTTATGTTATAGGTAAAGCTTCCAGTCAACAGTAGGCTATTATTAGTTGAATTTTGAGGAAGTCAAAGTTATATTCCAATTTCCCACTGTGGTGAGGACTGCACTCCTAACTCCTGTGTTGTCCAAGGGTCAACTATACTTATGTTTTTACTTTTGAGGGGAATTAGATGACTCAGGTTCTATATTTTGATTGTTTTGAAAAAGCGCAGAATAATTTTTGTAGTTGGCATTTTTAAAACATAGAATTGAATATTTCTATGAATTAACAAAAACAAGCTATACTGATTTTAGGAATTAAATTATTTATTGGATAGAGTTTTTATTTCCATGATGAAAATTCTGGTTAATAACATTTATATTGGAAATGTTTATCTTACCCTGATATTTTATCTTTCTATGTACTATATCCTGACATGAAATCTATAGAAGCCCAGGGATTAAATTTCTTGAATATTTATATTTGGCTCTTTAACATGTTGCATAATTACAACATGATTTAGCTTTACTTAGTATCTGAAAAGTGTTTTTCTCATTTGATTTTCTTATTTTGAGGTTTTTGTTTCTAAAAGGTAAAAAGTAGTAGAGTGCAAAATTTGTAATTCAGATTTTGTCACTTTGGTATATGGGCCAGTGTTGTAGCTAAAGCAGTCTTAGGCTGCTAAGAGTTATTTGAATTAATTAGAGTCAAGTGTTGAGTGTGTGTGCATGTAGTAGATGGAGGGAAGAGGCATGGGAAATTAACTGTCTCTTGCTTCAAATTCTGAACAATTCCACCAACCTTCCTCACTGTCACCATATTCCTCTGCCCACTTTCAACTGGGAGAGAAAGATTTGGAGGTAAATGGAGGAAAAAACAAGAAAGAGAAGAAAAAAAGTAGATGAGTGAAAACATAAAGAAAAGCAGAATTAAATATATATTTACATATGTAAGAAGTATAAATATATAACAAATTAAAAAACCTCAACAGCAAACCAACCTAGTGTAAAGACTCCTGTTGGAAGTGGGATTACTATATTCTAGATGTCAAGAAGGAAAATGCTAAGGAAGCGCTTTACATACATTATCCTATCTAATTGTCACAATAATACTCTATTATAATTTCCATAGTAGATATGAGAAAACTGATTCTCAAATAAGTTAAGCAAATTAAGCTCACACAATTAATACAAGGCTGCATCACACTTGGAACCCAGGTCTCTCTTGTTCCAAAGCCCGTGCTTTTAGCCATTGAATTTAGTAAATGCTTGTTCAGTTGGATTGAATGTATTGAGATGCAGATTTTTCTTTAGCTTATTTGGTATATGTGGCCACCTATAATACAGAGAATGGTTGGAATATGTGTTTCAGAATGACTTTGGGAAATTTGTATTTTAGTTCTTATCATTTGTAGGAGACTTTTTATTTTTATTATTATTATTTTTTTTGGTTTTGCTGAAAAAGTTGGGAGAATATCTTATGGTCTGAGAGTTTGGCAGTAAAGGGTGCAAATGGTGACTTGTAATTTCAAACCACATGAAATAACACTATCATTGAGGAGATGAACATCTTTTCCATTAGTCTTAGATAATAAGGATGTTCCATTTTCTTTCTCTTTGAGGAAATACACACCCTGTTTCTAAAACCTCAAATTAAAGGATGAGAATGAAGTAGAGCTCTGCTTAATAGAACTTAGTAGAATGTGACACCACTAGGTTATTTAGAATTCTTGGATTATCAATGCTCCTTGCTTCTCCATATCACTCCTGTGCTGGAATATAGGGTATGCTACCTTTACTTCTCATCAGTCACCACAGGAACATTTGGCTTTGCTAGTTGTTAGCAGGTGTTAACAGGAGAAGATAAAGAAGATAAAGGCCACATTCCATGGTTAAGATGAAGTTCAGGGATAATTTGTGTTTTAAAGTATTCCATGTTCTTTCTCTTCCCTCTTAATGTAGATACCTGAGAATTCTTTGTTTTGAAAGTTTGAAAATAAGCACTAAATGTTTGCCAGTCAACCTTTGTAAGCACACATACAACACAAAATAAGAGCACCCATTTTTCCTTCAGACTGACTTTACAGAACAGAGCTCATTACATTTTCAGCATGTGTATTTTTCCTTAATCAGGTTGCTATTGTTGGCATAATGTGGTGATGATATGGTGGACAGGACCTAGGTGAAGACTTAAGTAAACCGGCAGGTGATCAGACTAAGTTAGAAATTTTAATACTACAGATTTTAGTAGTAAATATGTTTGCTAAAGAGTTATATTTAAAATGTTTAAGTTAAACCATGTACTAAATTCATTGGGAGGGATTGTCACTCCAAACCAATTTATAAATATAATTTTTAAAGGTATGCTCTCTAAATCTGTTCATTTTAGAAGTACCATTTCCCATTTATTTTGAGCCTGAAAACTTGATGATGATGAAGATAATAAAGATTAATAGCATTAATACAAATTTCATCAATTGATCAATAGGATAGTGTTAGTAATAACAAATTACTGCAGCAATATTTTTAAAGATTTTATTTTTAATTTATTTACTTATTTTGTTTGCATAAATATCATCTTACTAGACACTTAACTATGAAGCTCCTATGTTTCTTTTTTTATTTTTTATTTTGCTATCATTAATGTACAATTACACAAACAACATTATGGTTACTAGACTCCCCCTATTATCAAGTTCCCACCACCTACCCCATTATAGTCGCAGCCCATCAACATAGTAAGATGCTACAGAATCACTCCTTGTCTTCTCTGTGTTATACTACCTTCCCCATGCGCCCCCATTCATTATACGTGCTAATCGTAATGACCCTTTTTCCCCCTTATCCCTCCCTTCCCACCCATCTTCCCCAATCCCTTTCCCTTTGGTAACTGTTAGTCCCTTCTTGGGTTCTGTGAGTCTGCTGCTGTTTTGTTCCTTAAGCTTTTTCTTTGTTCTTATACTCCACAGATTAGTGAAATCATTTCATACTTGTCTTTCACCACCTGGCTTATTTGACTAAGCATAATACCCTCTAGCTCCATCCATGTTGTTGCAAATGGTAGGATTTGTTTTCTTCTTATGGCTGAATAATATTCCATTGTGCGTAGGTAGCATATCTTCTTTATCCATTCATCTACTGATGGACACTTAGATTGTTTCCATTTCTTGGCTATTGTAAATAGTGCTGCGATAAACATAGGGGTGCATCTGTCTTTTTCAAACTGGGCTACTGTATTCTTAGGGTAAATTCCTATGAGTGGAATTCCTGGGTCAAATGGTATTTCTATTTTGAGTTTTTTGAGGAACCTCCATACTGCTTTCCACAATGGTTGAACTGTTTTACATTCCCACCAGCAGTGTAGGAGGGTTCCCTTTTCTCCACATCCTCGCCAACATTTGTTGTTGTTTGTCTTTGGGATGCTGGCCATCCTAACTGGTGTGAGGTGATATCTCATTGTGGCTTTAATTTGCATTTCTCTGATGCTTAGGGATGTGGAGCATCTTCTCATGTGCCTGTTGGCCATCTGAATTTCTTCTTTGGAGAACTGTCTGTTCAGCTCCTCTGCCCATTTCTTAATTGGCTTATTTGCTTTTTGTTTGTTGAGGTGCGTGAGCTCTATATATACTTTGGATGTCAACCTCTTATCGGATACATCATTTCTGAATGTATTCTCCCATACTGTAGGATGTCTTTTTGTTCTACTGATGATGTCCTTTGCTGTAAGAAGCTTTTTAGTTTGATATAGTCTCAGTTGTTCATTTTTGCTCTTGTTTCCCTTGCCTGGGAGATATGTTCATGAAGAAGTTGCTCATATTTATGTCCAAGAGATTTTTAAATATTTTTTTCTAAGAGTTTTATGGTTTCATGACTTATATTCAGGTCTTTGATCCATTTTGAGTTTACTTTTGTGTATGGGGTTAGACAATAATCCTGTTTCATTCTCTTACATGTAGCTGTCTACTTTTTCAAACACCAGCTGTTGAAGAGACTGTCATTTCTCCATTGTATATCCATGGCTCCTTTATCGTATATTAATTGACCATATATGTTTGGGTTTATATCTGGGCTCTCTAGTCTGTTTCATTGGTCTATAGGTCTGTTCTTGTGCGAATACCAAATTGTCTTGAGTACTGTGGTTTTGTAGTAGAGCTTGAAGTCAGGGAGCATAATTCCCCCACTTTATTCTTCCTTTTCAGGGTTGCTTTGGCTATTTGGAGTCTTTTGTGGTTCCCTATGAATTTTAGAACTATTTTCTCTAGTTCATTGAAGAATGCTGTAGGTATTTTGATAGGGATTGCATTATATCTGTAGATTGCTTTAGGCAAGATGGCCATTCTGACAATATTAATTCTTCCTATCCATGAGCACGGGATGTGTTTCCATTTATTGGTATCTTCTTTAATTTCTCTCATGAGTGTCATATAGTTTTCAGAGTATTTAAGTCTTTCACTTCCTTGGCTAGGTTTATTCCTAGGTATTCTATTTTTTGGATGCAATTGTGAATG
The DNA here is from genome assembly GCA_032199065.1 of Smutsia gigantea. NCBI lineage: Eukaryota > Metazoa > Chordata > Mammalia > Pholidota > Manidae > Smutsia > Smutsia gigantea. The sequence goes on along the minus strand of JAVSCE010008664.1, from coordinate 85,912 downwards.
GAATTGTTATCTTGATATCTCTTTCTGCAAGTTCATCGTTAGTGTATAGGAATGCAACAGATTTCTGTGTATTAATTTTGTATCCTGCAACTTCGCTGTATTCAGACATTAGATCTAGTAGTTTTGGAGTGTATTCTTTAGGATTTTTTTATGTACAAATATCATGTCATCTGCAAACAGGGACAGTTTGACCTCTTCCTTGCCAATCTGGATGCCTTTTATTTCTTTGTGTTGTCTGATTGCCATGGCTAGGACCTCTAGAACTATGTTGAATAAAAGTGGGGAGAGTGGGCATCCTTGTCTTGTTCCCGATCTTAAAGGATAAGCTTTAGCTTCTCACTGTTAAGTATAAAGTTGGCTGTGGGTTTGTCATATATGGCCTTTATTATGTTGAGATACTTGCCCTCTATACCCATTTTGTTGAGAGTTTTTATGATGAATGGATGTTGAATTTTGTCAAATGCTTTTTCAGCATCTATGGAGATGATCATGTGTTTTTTGTCCTTCTTTTTGTTGATGTAGCAGATGATGTTGATGGATTTTCGAATGTTGTACCATCCTTGCATCCCTGGGATGACTTGCACTTGTTCATGATGGATGATCCGTTGATATATTTTTGAATTTAGTTTGCTAATATTTTGTTGAGTATTTTTGCAACTATGTTCATCCCGGGTATTGGTCTGTAATTTTCTTTTTTTATGGTGTCTTTGCCTGGTTTTGGTATTAGAGTTATGGTGGCCTCATAGAATGAGTTTGGGAGTATCCCCTTCTCTTCTACTTTTTGAAAAACTTTAAGGAGGATGGGTATTAGGTCTTTACTAAGTGTTTGATAAAATTCGGTAGTGAAACCATCTGGTCCAGGTGTTCTTAGGTAGTTTTTGATTACCAATTCAATTTCTTTGGTGGTAATTGGTCTATTCAGATTTTCTGTTTATTCCTGGGTCAGCCTTGGAAGGTTGTATTTTTCTAGAAAGTTTTCCATTTCTTCTAGGTTATCCAGTTTGTTAATATATAATTTTTCATAGTATTCTCTCATAGTTCTTTGTATTTCTGTGGTGTCCATGGTTATTTTTCCTTGCTCATTTATAATTCTGTTTATGTGTGTAGACTCTTTTTTTCTTGATAAGTGTGGCTAGGGGTTTATCTATTTTGTTTATTTTCTTGTAGAACCAGCTTCTGCTCTCATTGATTCTTTCTATTCTTTTATTCTTCTCAATTTTATTTATTTCTGCTTTAATCTTTATTATGTCCCTCCTTCTACTGACTTGGGCCTCATTTGTTCTTCCTTTTCTAGTTTCATTAATTGTCAGTTTAGGCTGTTCATTTGGGATTGTCTTTCTTTCCTGAAGTAGGCCTGTATTGCAATATATTTCCCTCTTAGTATGGCCTTCGCTGCGTCCCACAGATTTTGTGGTGTTGAATTATTGTTGTCATTTGTCTCCACATATTGCTTCATCTCTGTTTTTATTTGTTCATTGATTCATTGATTATTTAGGAGCATGTTGTTAAGCTTCCATGTGTTTGTGGGCTTTTTCGTTTTGTTTGTGTAATTCATTTCTAGTTTCATACATTTGTGATCTAAGAAGCTGGTTGGTACAATTTCAATCTTCTTGAATTTACTGAGGTTCTTTTTTTGGTCTAGTATATTATCTATTCTGAAAATGTTCCATGTGCACTTGAGAAGAATGTGTATCCTGTTGCTTTTGGATGGAGTGTTCTGTAGATGTCCGTTAGGTCCATCTGTTCTAATACGTTGTTCAGTGCCTCTGTGTCTTTACTTATTTTCTGTCTGGTTGATCTGTCTCCTTTGAAGTGAGTGGTGTGTTGAAGTCTCCTAAAATGAATTCATTGCATTCTATTTCCCCCTTTAATTCTCTTAGTATTTGTTTCAAATATGTAGGTGATCTTGTTTTGGCTGCATAAATATTTATAATAGTTATATCCTCTTGTTGGACTGACCTTTTTATCATTATTCAGTGTCTTTCTTTGTGTCTTCTTACTTTCTTTATTTTAAAGTCTATTTTGTCTGGTACAAGTACTGTACCTCCTGCTTTTTTCTATTACTTGAATGAAATACCTTTTTCCGTCCCTTTACTTTCAGTCTGTGTATGTCTCTGGGTTTGACGTGAGCCTCTTGTAGGCAGCATATAGATGGGTCTTGTTTTTTTATCCATTCAGTGATTCTTTGTCTTTTGATTGGTGCATTGAGACCATTTACATTTAGCGTGATTATCGATAGGTATGTACTTATTGCCATTGCAGGCTTTAGATTCGTGGTTACCAAAGGTTCAAGGGTAATTCCCTTACTATCTAACAGTCTACTTAACGTACTTTGTATGCTATTATAAACACAACCTAAAGGTTCTTTTTTTTCCGTTTTTTTCCTCCTCCATTCTTTTTATGTTATGAATCATATTCTGTACTGTTTGTCTATCCCTTGGGTGACATCTATTTAGCCTTAGGAATACTTCCATCTATAGGAGTCCCTCCAAAATGCACTGTAGAGGTGCTTTGTGGAAGGTAAATTCTCTGAGCTTTGCTTATCTGAAAATTATTTAGTCCCTCCTTCAAATTTAAATGATAACCTCGCTGGGTAGAGTATTCTTGGTTTGAGGCCCTTCTTCTTCATTGCTTAACTATATCGTGCCACTCCCTTCAGTCTTGTAAGATTTCTGTTGAGAAATCTGATGGTAGCCTCATGGGCTTTCCTTTATATGTGATCTTTTTTTCTCTCTCTAGCTGCTTTTAAAAGTCTGTCTTTATCCTTGATCTTTGCCTTTTTTATTATTATATGTCTTGATGTTGTCTTCCTTGGATCCCTTGGGTTGGGAGATCTGTGCACCTCCATGGCTTGAGGGACTGTCTCCTTCTCCAGATTTGGGAAGTTTTCAGCAATTAGCTCCTCAATGACATTTTCTATCCCTTTTTCTTTCTCTTCTTCTTCTGGTACCGCTGTAATGGAAATATTGTTCCATTTGGATTGGTCACACAGTTCTCTCAATATCCTTTCATTCTTGGAGATCCTTTTTTCTCTCTGTACCTCAGCTTCTTTGTATTCCTCTTTTCTGATTTGTATTCCATTTACTGTCTCTTCTACTACATCTAATCTGCTTTTAAATCCCTCCATTATATGGTTCATTTCAGATATGGAATTTCTTAATGATTGAATCTCCATCTTAAATTTGTTCCTGAGTTCTTGAATATTTTTCTCTACCTCCATGAGCATGTTTATGTTTTTTTATTTTGAACTGTCTTTCTGTAAGATTGGTGAGTTCAGTTTCATTTGGCTCTTTTCCTGGTGTTTTTGAGATTTTGGTCTGAACCAGGTGCTTTTGACGTTTCATATTTCTATGTTGTGCCCTCTAGTGCCCAGAAGCTCCAGTCTCTCGAGCTGCTCAGCCACTAGAGTGAGGTTGGGGGTTCTTGGGGAGCGGAGGTGGTGTCTGGCGGGAGGAAAGATCTGTTTCCTGATTCCCGCCTACCATGCCTTTCTCCAGTCATATCATACCAGTGGGCCGAGCACACAGGTGTAAGCCTCTGTGCTCGGGTGTCTCTAGCTCTTGCAGGTGGGGCCTCCCTCGGGCTGGCATGATGCCAGTGCAGTGACTGCTGGTTTGCGAGCCGGTGATGTCATTCTAGGGAGAAATCTCAGCTGGCTGCGTATCACAGTAGGGGACCTTGGAGCCCATCAACCAGGCGGGGGGATGGAGCGCCTGAAGCTCTTCAAAGTTCTCAATCTGCTGGGCAGAGCACCCTCAGACAACCTTGTCCTGCTCTCCCTTCTCCCGCGCAGCACACTCTGTGCAAACCCCGCCCCCTCAGCAGCCCTCTCGCTGCTAGGAAGCCTCTCAGACTGCCTGCCTTTCCTCTGATACAGAGCGGCCGTGTGTGGATCCTGTCCTCCACAAATGGCCGCAATCTGTCTCTCAGCCACTCCGTTTTTTCCAGCTCCCCAACCTCCAGAGCACCACCCGATGTAGGTTTCTGCTAGCAAAGCAGATCTCCAGGGCTAGGTGTTCATTAGTCCCAGGCTTCCATTGCCTCTCCACTCCATTTCTCTTACTCCCACCATTGAGCTGGTGTGGAGGAAGGGCCTGGGTCCTGCCATATCAAGGCTCCGGTAACTTACCCTGTTTCATCCGGTCCGCTCTGTTCATGATGTCTGTATGCCGTCTGGTGAAGCCTTCTTTCCTGTTGCTCTTTTAGGGTTAGTTGTATTAATTAACTATATTTTCGTACTATTTGTGGTTTTGGGAGGAGTTCTCTGTCTCACCTCTCACACCACCATCTTGAATCTTACTCTAGCGATTTTGTTATACATTTTTGATATGAGATTTTGGGGTTGTAGAATCTAAAAGACTTTATCCAAAGGAAAATATTTAAATTCTAAAATTTTTGTATTTTTTACATTCGCTTTTTATTTGGGGGTTTTATTTACATTGTCCATCATATGCTGTAATAACTGGCATTTATTATGATTTGACATCTGTCTTCAGGGTTTGTGCGTGAAAAACTATGAACAAACAGTTGACAAATTCATCGTGATAAAAAGGTTGATGATGCATTGATTGCTGTTATCCAGGTATTGTGTGCATTCTACCAGATGACATTTTGAACTTCTCCCCTATGTAAGTTGCTTTTTCTTATCTAGGAAACAGACAAAATGCAGGCATTACCAATTAATCATCGTGAGATCCTATACCTTCTAATTTAGAGGATAACTTACTGAGTCTACCTGTAAGAGACATTTTGTTAGCAAATTGCTTTGAACATCCGAGTATGCCCAGTAAAGCAAATAGGAAAATATTAGAATTACTAGTGAAATGTTCAATGTGTTAAATTTTACTAGTGAATGGTTTATGGCAATATGTTAGAGTAACCTGGTTTTTTCCTTTGCTTTTCTTTTATTTATTTATTCATTTATTATTAAGGTATCATTGATATACATTCTTATGAAGGTTTCACATGAAAAACAATGCAGTTGCTAGATTCACCCAATTATCGAGTCCCTCTCCATACCCCATTGCGGTCACTGTCTATCAGTGTAGTAAGATGCTAAAGAGTCACTACTTGTCTTCTCTGTGCTACTCTGTCTTCCCCAAGATACCCCCCACACCATGTGTAGTAATCATAATACCCCTCAATCCTCTTCTCCCTCCCTCCCCACCCGCCTTCCCACACCCTCCCCTTTGGTAACCACTAGTGTCTTCTTGGAGTCTGTGAGTCTGTTGCTGTTTTGTTCCTTCAGTTTTGCTTTGTTGTTATACTCCACAAATGAGGGAAATGATTTGGCACTTGTCTTTCTCTGCCTGGCTTATTTCACTGAATGTAATATCCTGCAGCTCCATCTATGTTGTTGCAAATGGTAAGATTTACTTTTTTCTTATGGCTGAATAGTATTCCATTGTGTATATGCACCACATCTTCTTTATCCATTCATCTACTGATGGGCACTTAGGTTGCTTCCATATCTTGGTATTGTAAATAGTGCTGCGATAAATATAGGGGCTCATATGTCTTTTTTTTTTTATTAAGGTATTATTGATATACACTGTTATGAAGGTTTCACATGAAAAGCCAATGTGGTTACTATATTTACCCATATTATCAAGTCCCCACCAATACCCCAATGCAGTCACTGTCCATCAGTGTAGTAAGATGCCACAGATTCACTGTTTGCTTTCTCTGTGCTACACTGTTTTCCCCGTGATCCCCCACACCATGTGAACTAAACATAATACCCCACAATCCCCTTCTCCCACCCCCCCCCCCCCCCCCCCAAACCTCTCCCCTTTGGTAACCACTAGTTCCTTCTTGGAGTCTCTGAGTCTGCTGCTATTTTGTTCCTTCAGTTTTGCTGCGTTGTTATACTCCACAAATGAGGGAAATCATTTGGTACTTGTCTTTCTCTGCCTGCCTTATTTCACTGAGCATAATATCCTCCAGTTCCATCTATATTGTTGCAAATGTAGGATTTGTTTCTTTCTTATGGCTGAATAGTATTCCATTGTGTATATATACCACATCTTCTTTATCCATTCATCTACTGATGGACACTTAGGTTACTTCCATATCTTGGCTATTGTAAATAGTGCTGCGATAAACATAGGGGTGTATATATGTCTTTTTGAATCTGAGAACTTGTATTCTTTGGGTAAATTCCAAGGAGTGAGATTCCCGGGTCAAATGGTATTTCTATTTTTAGTTTTTTGAGGAACCTCCATATTGCTTTCCACAATGGTTGAACTAGCTTACATTCCCACCGGCAGTGTAGGAGGGTTCCTCTCTCTCTGCATCCTCATCAGCATTTGTTGTTCCTAGTCTTTTCGATGCTGGCCATCCTAACTGGTGTGAGGTGATATCTCATTGTGGTTTTAATTTGCATTTCCCTGATAATTAGTGATGTGGAACATATTTTCATGTGCCTGTTGACCATGTGAATTTCTTCTTTGGAGAAGTGTCTGTTCATATCTTCTGCCCATTTTTTAACAGGGTTATTTGCTTTTTGGTTGTTGAGGTGTGTGAGTTCTTTATATATTTTGGATGTTGACCATTTGTCAGATATGCAAATATATTCTTCTATACTGTAGGATGCCTTTTTGTTCTGCTGATGGTGTCCTTTGGTGTACAGATGCTTTTTAGCTTGATATAGTCCCATTTGTTCATTTTTGCTTTTGTTTCCCTTGCTCGAGGAGGTGCATTCAGGAAAAAGTTGCTCATGTTTATATTCAGGAGATTTTTGCCTATGTTGTTTTCTAGGAGTTTTATGGTTTCATGACTTACATTCAGGTCTTTGATCCATTTTGAATTTACTTTTGTGTATGGGGTTAGACAATAATCCAGTTTCATTCTCTTACATGTAGCTGTACAGTTTTGCCAACACCAGTTTTTTAACAGGCTGTCATGTCCCTATTATATGTCCATGGCTCTTTTAGCATATGTTAATTAACCATATATGTTTGGGTTTATATCTTGGCTGTGTAGTCTGTTCCATTGGTCAATAGGTCTGTTCTTGTGCCAGTACCAAATTGTCTTGATTACTTTGTCTTTGTAGTAGAGCTTGAAGTTGGGGAGTGTAATCCCCCCAGCTTTATTCTTCTTTTTCAGGATTGCTTTCGCTATATGGGGTCTTTTCTGGTTACATATGAATTTTTAACTATTTGCTCTAGTTTGTTGAAGAATGCTGTTGGTATTTTGATAGGGATTACATTGAATCTATAGATTGCTTTAGTCCTTTGCTTTTCTTTTTAAAGGATGTCATAGTTTGGCCTATTAAATAGCAAGACTACGAATTAAAAGTAATAGGAAGGAAAACAAATTAAAGACCACTGTCGTTTGAAAGAGTCAGAAGAAGTTACAAGAATATTGTAGGTGATTAAAATATTGTGGGAGGAGATTGATAACATAAAAAAATGCTCACATAAATGTCACTATATTGTATAGTCAGAGATTATTGCAAAGAGTAGATTAAAGGCTGGGCTTTTGTAAATCATAAAAAGAAGTTTCATTTTACTTTTTGGAACTCTTCATTACATTGCAGGTTTTTTTTGTTTGAATTTTATGTTGACAGTGAGCCAAACAATTCAGATTTACATCTTAATACTGAAATAATGGCAGAATATGAGGTTATGGAATATAGTGGTCATCAATTAATTGTATCTTAGTTGTTTTATTTTTAGACATTGTGTAGAAACACAGAAGAAAAAATTCATAGACTAGAGACTGGCTGCTCTTTAGCCATCTGCTGCACAGTATATCTTTTTCTCACTTTTTTCTATTTTCACTATCATTTTTTTCTTGTAGGGTTCTCCTTACAGTTCTTATTAGAATCAGGGATACCATATTTTATCCCAGACATCTTTAGCAAGTTAATATTTTTTGATTTCTGACTCTAGAAATGGGGTTAAATACTTCCTTTCATATTCTGTAGGAAAACTTGTCACACACTCCTGGCAATAAACCTGAGAGGGGTTCAGCAGTGGACTCATTGTTTTATATATGAAGCCTTTATTCTGTACAACTTTTTGAAGCCAAATTTTTTGTTTTAAATAATTAAATGTAACCAACATTCATTGAGCACTTATTCCTTCTCTTCCTGTTCTGTAGCTTACAAGGCAAGTTATATAGCTCTTTATAGTTTATAGGCAATATGGAGTCTGTATTATTCTTTACAGTTTCTGAAGAATTTTCATCCATATTTTCTCACATGACATTGGTTTTAGTTTACATAAATGAATGATATGGTTCCTACTCTGAAGGTGAGAACAATTAAGTTGAAAAGGTAAATATAAGTGTAAATGACTTATTATACTCCATTATGGAACTTCAAAATAACCCTGTGCAGAGATTTGAAAAAGGTATAATAAAGTATAACTACATATCAAATTTGAAATTTGCATAAATAGAAATACATGGTCTCACTTTTAGACATTTGGAAAATTTTATCTAAATTGCCTTTTATTTTAGAATTTCTGCGTCAGATACTTTGGATTAATAATGAAGATAATGACACCAAATACTTGTAAAACATGTAATATGTTTTAAGGAGCTTTTAAATCTTGGATTTCATTTTATCCTCATTAATTTGATGATCTGCTGAGATGCTTTTCTGTGCATTGATTTGATTACAATTGCTACACAGCAAAAAGAGAAATGGAAATACTCCTCACACTGTATTCACACTAGATTTTATCTTGAAGGAAATATAAAGATATATTCACATTATATTATGTCTTGAAGGAAATATAAAGATGGTCTAATCTAATGCCTTTATTTTAAAAATGAAACTGAGGCCAAGGTTAAATGACTCATCTCAGGTCACATTGCTAGTTAAAGCCAAATCTTCTGACATTAAATCAATCACATTTTCTATCACATCACACTGCTGTTCTCCAATATGGGCTGTTCAAGCCTTGTACTTTGGAAAACCCATGGATTTGGGCATGAATTATCCAGTTTGATTCCCTGTCACACGCAAATGCACTGCTCACAGCTTGCTCTTTCTTTCCTTCTTGCCTTCTGTCCTTCTGTCCATCTCTGTTTAATCAGATTTGTCATTCATCTAGACTAGACAATCATCTATTGAATCTGTTTCATCTCTGCTTGCTAGTGAACTTGGTGGCTGAAATTATTTGATCCTGTTACCATGGTATCAGAATGCCTGTCATGGGTATTTGAATATTAAAATTAGCCCATTTCTAGAACAGAGGAAGTAGCCTTATGAAATAGAGATAGAATTTTTAACACTTCAGTGAGGTCGTCAATACTTTTTGTTGCTGAAAAGGCATATTAACAATGTCTACCTAAGAGTAGAGACATTGAAATATTTCTGATCTGTGGTTAATCTAGTGTGGTGTTCTCTGTCAGAGACACTGACAGAAGTCTGTTGTAGAGTCTCATTGTACTCTTCAAAAGGTAAATGTAGACCAAACTGTCATAGCAATGGGGCAGGACTCCCTGGGCTCAGATCTCACATGCATGAAAAGCCCCCAATTTAGACGTTTTAAGATAAGTTGTATACAATCTCAGAGATGTGCTGACAAGATTGAAGAGTGTTCATCATAAATCTGAGGCTTTTGTCTCGTTGCCAGACCCCAATACCTATATTGCCCTATATGCTTTTAAATCCTGTAATTATCTTGTAACTAGCCCTGTCACATTACTTTGAATATTTTTCTGCTAAATGTGTCAATTTGTTGAATGTGTGCATTTTATATGTGTACTGCAGTTATTCTACCTTTTGGATTTTTTTTTCATTTTTAAAAGTACTTAGATTCTCAAAACACATGGCACAGTTTTAAACTTTGCAAACCCATTTACTTTTATATTTAACTACTCTTAAATCCCATTACAAATTTATATGTAAGTTGATCTGAACTGTTTTTTGTTTTTAGAGTGAGCTCTTATGTTCTCCCTAAACATATCCTCATTAATATGCATTATAGTGTACTACAGTTGAGAAGTATCATATTTAATTTAGAAGTTCCCTCCTTTGGTCTATTGTGAGATTCAATCTTAGTTTATCAAGGTATGGTGGCTGAATCAGTGATCACCTATTTATACCCTTTGTGATTTTATAGATTTGAGTGATACGTCCTCTGTGTTTCTTAATTACAGAATGGAATATGCCAGTGCCACCCTGACCTCCCCCACCTGCCCTTAGATGTCCATCTCTGACATTTAAAGTATCATTAGGCGTACGCTGATGTTTCCTGATCCACAGCCACAAACATCGTCCCAGAGAGGAGCACGCTACAGCTGTGGAGGAGAATATTTCTTGTTAATTGTCCTTTTTCATTGTACAAGAGTAAATCTGCCTGGTATTAGAAATTATCAGAACAATTTAAAAAAGTTTAAAAGGAGCAAATATAGTCTCAGAAGTCTAGTGTTTGAGTTTCAAAGCTGACATAACTATAAAAGTAAGACATTTTTAAAAGTGTTATGAAACATTCAGGTGTTTTAAAAAATTCAAAGTGTGCAAAATATGCGAAGTAAAACATCAGAGTTGTCCTCCATTCCCCAGTACAACTTCTTACCATCAGTAAGTTGTTGGAGATCTTTCCATATTTTTTTTGTGTTGTCTTATAAAGAATTGCCAGGTCTTAACATTAATTTATACTTACTTGAAATGGTCAAAAAGAAATGTTGCATAAGGCAAGATTTCATTGTTTACTCTCACTCTAGTGATTTGTATTCTGTAATTGCCTTCTTCTAACCATCCCTTGAAATCATTGACTAAATATCAGTGATGGAAGCAGCAGTAATGTAGTAAAAGTAGCCCCAAATTCTGTAACACACTCCCAGATACTGGCATTTATTGGCCTCATTAGTGGTGTGATGTTGAGTAAATCATTTAATTTCCTTTTGTTCATCTCTTTCTTTCATTTTTGTAATTCTGTTATTCTCTTACCAAATGCAAAACATTATGTACAGATTTTATTTTAGAAAGAAAATAAAGTACTTTATAAATAACAAAGAATACAAAATTCCAAAAACTTTATCTAAAGGAATCACATTGCAAAAATAAATCTGAGAACTTTCTAATAGGAAGGAGTTTAGTATTGACTATATTTTGGGATAAAGTATATAGCTTTATATTATGATCCAGTGTAACATATAAAGACACTACACTATTATTATCTTCCTTTTATACTCTTCAGCTTTGAAAAAAAATGGGAAAAAGTTGCAAGAGATAAATCCAAACATAACTTGAGAAATTTCATTATGAAAGAGTTCATTTGTATATATTCTTGTGTTGTGACTCTTTGTAAAGGCCATCACATAAACTCTAAAGGACTGTGGATTATAAATTCGACTTACATTCAGTATTTGTTTGTGATAGGATATAAAGTTTCAGTTTATTCTATGTTGCTAGTGTTAGAATGTGAAATCAAGAAGCTGAAAATGTTTACAAGTCTGATGTTGAGTGGATATGTCCAAAGAATTCTAGGTAATGAAAAAGACAGGTATTTTTTAATCTAGTAAGCACACATCCCCATCAATATTTTACGGACTGTGAAAATGGAAACTGTATTATTTATTCCCAGTTTTATTCAGGGACAGTGTTACAATCTTCTTTAGAGGAAAGTATCAAATTTGATATCTTTCGGTGTTGTAATAGAACATTGCCAGTGTATTGGATATTAAAACTGGGTCTAGGCTGATAGAATCATGAGTGATTCCATGGTGTGTGGCAAGGCTTTCTTGTCTTTGTGGGTAGAAGGATAGCCTTGGAGAGTTTGGTTTTATTCTCTCTTCTGTCACGCTCTATTTATACAACTATGATAGTCAATACACTGTCCTTGGGTTTTCTTTATTCAGTTTAAGTGCAAAAAAAAAAAGGTGGTGTTTAGATACCTGTTGGGGACATTCTTTTTTTCAGTGGTGGTGTACTGAAATACAGTTCTGATGTTAACCACCCAAAGTTAGCATCAGACACCATAGGTTTAAAGGCTGGTCTCCAGTAAGACTGTCCTTACTTTAGATACCAGCTGAAAATTTGGGGGTCTTCAGCCTATCTGCACATCTGACTAACTGGCTACAAATCCAGGGGGTTCCCACCCCCCTGCCCCCAATTCAGTAATTCACTAGATAACTCATAGAACTCAAGAAAGAGCTATATTTATGATTGTGGTTTTATTATCAAGGATACAAATCAGGACCAGACTAATATAGAGACACACAGGGCTGGCTCTGGGAGTCCTGAATACAGAATTTCTGTGCTTTCTCACTGTGGGATCACAGTTCATCGAAAGCCTGGTACATTAACATATTCACCACCAGAAAGGTTCCTCAAGCTTCAGTGCCCAGAGTTTGATTGATCATTGTTCATGTAACTGAATTTAGTCTCCAGTCCCCAGAAGTTGGGAGGTCAGGCTGATATCACAGATCAAAGTCCCAGTCTTCTAATCATGAGGTCACATTCCATCCTGAAGCTATCTAGGGTCTGACTATAAGTGACTTAATCAGCATAAACTCAGGTATGAGACAAAGATCTCATGAATAACAAAAACACTTCTTTTTCTCAGAAAATTCCAACGATTTATTAAAGTCTCCCTTCTAGGAACAAGGACAAAGGTCAGTCCAATTCTTGATTTTGCGAGTGGTATGTTCTAATGCCCTGTTTTTAAAGAGTTAGTATACATCTTCCTTGACTTATGGGACTAAATCCCTATAAACCCGTAATAAGTTGATAATGTGTTTAATACACCAAACCTACTGATGTACTCAGAACACATCAGCGTACATTTGGGAAAAATCATCTAACACAGCCTATTTTATAATAAAGGTAATACTGTACTTTGAAAGTGAAACTCTTTTAAAGTGAAAAACAGAATGGTTTTAAGTGTATTGGTTGTTTATACCCTTGTGATGGCTTGGACAACTGGGAGCTAGGGCCTGCTGCCTCTGCCCAGGCTCTTCAGAGAGTATCTTTTTTTTTTTTGGCTATTATTAATGTACAATTACATGAGCAGAATTATGGTTACTAGACTCCCCCTATTATCAAGTCCCCACCACATACCCCATTACAGTCACTGTGCATCAGCATAGTATCACTAATTGTCTTCTCTGTGTTACACTGCCTTCCCCATATCCCCACCCCTGCTACATTATGTATGCTAATTGTAATAACCCTTTTTCCCCCTTATTCCTCCCTTCCCACCCATCTTCCTCAGTCCCTTTCTCTTTGGTAACTGTTACTCCATTCTTGGATTCTGTGAGTCTGCTGCTATTTTGTTCCTTCAGTTTTTTCTCTGTTCTTATACTCCACTGATGAGTGAAATCATTTGATACTTGTCTTTCTCTGCCTGGTTATTTCACTGAGCATAATACCCTCTAGCTCCATCCATGTTGTTGCAAATGGTAAGATTGGTTTTCTTCTTATGGCTGAATAATATTCCATTGTGTATATGTACCACCTCTTCTTTATCCATTCATCTACTGATGGACACTTAGGTTGCTTCCATTTCTTGGCTATTGTAAATAGTGCTGCGATAAACATAGGGGTGCATATGTCTTTTTCAAACTGGGCTGCTGCTTTCTTAGGGTAAATTCCTAGGAGTGGAATTCCTGGGTCAAATGGTATTTCTATTTCGAGTTTTTTGAGGAACCTCCATACTGCTTTCCACAATGGTTGAACCAATTTACATTCCCACCAGCAGTGTAGGAGGATTGCCCTTTCTCCATATCCTTGCCAACATTTGTTGTCATTTGTCTTTTGGATGGCAGCCATCCTTACTGATGTGAGGTGATATCTCATTGTGGTTTTAATTTGCATTTCTCTGATGATTAGTGATGTGGAGCATCATTTCATATCCTTTGGCTTACTGAATTTCTACTTTGGAGAAGTGTCTGTTCCGCTCCTCTGCCCATTTTTTAATTGGCTTATTTGCTTTTTGTTTGTTGAGGTGCGTTAGCTCTTTATATAATTTGGATGTCCACCCCTTATCGGATATCTCATTTATGAATATATTCTCCCATACTGTAGGATGTCTTTTTGTTCTACTGATGATGTCCTTTGCTGTAAGAAGCTTTTTAGTTTGATATAGTCCCACTTGTTCATTTTTGCTTTTGTTTCCCTGCCTAGGGAGATATGCTCATGAAGAAGTTGCTCGTGTTTATGTCCAAGAGATTTTTGCCTATATTTTTTTCTAAGAGTTTTATGGTTTCATGACTTATATTCAGGTCTTTGATCCATTTTGAGTTTACTTTTGTGTATGGGGTTAGACAATAATCCTGTTTCATTTTCTTACATGTAGCTGTTCACTTTTACAAACACCACCTGTTGAAGAGACTGCCATTTCCCCATTGTATATCCTTGGTTCCTTTATCGTATATTAATTGACCATATATGTTTGGGTTTATATCTGAGCTCTCTAGTCTGTTTCATTGGTCTATAGGTCTGTTCTTGTGCAAGTACCAAATTATCTTGATTACTGTGGCTTTTTAGCAGAGCTTGAAGTAGAGCAACTTTACTGAATTTGGACACTAGATTTAGTAGTTTTGGAGTTTACTTGAGGTCTGTTTATTTTATAGTTTTTAAATTTCTTCAGTTCTTTTTGACCAGTGTGTGTATATTAACTGCATTAATGGTCCTCATCTGACTTTTACATTGTGTCTTATTTTTCTGCATGGATTGACATAAAACCATTACTAAAATTTGACTCCTATGATGTCTGGTATCAATCTGAACAGGAAGCTTAATGTGAGAATAGATGTGAATTTGGGATTTTAAAATAGATGTATAACAACTATTTAATAGTGAAGTTACTGAGATGGAAATGTAAAGAAAACAGCTTAATTTATGTTTCAGAATCTTCTCTGTAACACACCTCATGGCATTCCCTTAGACTTTGCTGTCTAGTCCTTGTAGTTCGAGGTTTGATCCTCATTTTTCTTTTTGATGACAGATTTTGTAATTTAATAAATCATAGAGTTTATAAAAAAAAGTGGATTCTTTAGGATTTTTTATGTACAGTATCATGTCATCTGCAAACAGGGACAGTTTGACTTTTTCCTTACCAGTCTGGGTGCCTTTTATTTCTTTGTGTTGTCTGACTGCTATAGCTAGGACCTCCAGAACTATGTTTAATAAAAGTGGGGAGAGTGGGCATCCTTGTCTTGTACCCGATCTTAAAGGAAAAACTTTCAGCTTCTTGCTGTTAAGTATAATGTTGGCTATGGGTTTGGCATATATGGCATTTATTATGTTGAGGTACTTGCCCTCTATACCCATTTTGTTGAGAGTTTTTATGATGAAATGGATGTTGAATTTTGTCAAATGCTTTTTTAGTGTGTATGGAGATGATCATGTGGTTTTTGTCCTTTTTTTTGTTGATGTAGTGGACGATGTTAATGGATTTTCGAATGTTGTACCATCCTTGCATCCCTGGGATGAATCCCACTTGATCATGATGGATGATCTTTTTGATGTATTTTTGAATTCGATTTCCTAATATTTTGTTGAGTATTTTTGCAACTATGTTCATCATGGATATTGGTCTGTAATTTTCTTTTCTGTGGTATCTTTGCCTGGTTTTGGTATTAGAGTGATGCTGGACTCATAGAATAAGTTTGGGAGTATTCCTTCCTCTTCTACTTTTAGGAAAACTTTAAGGAGGTTGGGTATTAGGTCTTCACTAAATGTTTGATAAAATTCAGCAGTCAAACCATCTGGTCCAGGTGTTCTTAGGTAGTTTTTGATTACCAATTCAATTTCTTTGCTGGTAATTGGTCTATTCAGATATTCTGTTTCTTCCTGGGTCAGCCTTGGAAGGTTGTATTTTTCTAAACAGTTGTCCACTTCTTCTGGGTTATCCAGTTTTTTACCATATAATTTTTCATAGTATTCTCTAATAATTCTTTGTATTTCTGTGGTGTCCATAGTGATTTTTCCTTGCTTATTTCTGATTCTGGTTATATGTGTAGACTCTCTTTTTTTCTTGATAAGTCTGGCTAGGGGTTTATCTATTCTGTTTATTTTCTTGAAGAACCAGCTCCTGCTTTCATTGATATTTTCTATTGTTTTATTCATCTCAATTTTATTTATTTCTGCTTTAATCTTTATTATGTCCCTCCTTCTACTGACTTGGGCCTCATTTGTTCTTCCTTTTCTAGTTTCATTAATTGTGAGTTTAGACTGTTCATTTGGGATGGTTCTTCTTTCCTGAGGTAGGCCTGTATTGCAATATATTTACCTCTTAGCATGGCCTTCGCTACGTCCCACAGATTTTGTGGTGTTGAGTTATTGTTGTCATTTGTCTCCATATATTGCTTGATCTCTGTTTTTATTTGGTCATTGATCCATTGATTATTTAGGAGCATGTTATTAAGTCTCCATGTATTTGTGGGTTTTTTTCATTTTCTTTGTGTAATTTATTTCTAGTTTCATACCTTTGTTATCTGAGAAGCTGGTTGGTACAATATAAATCTTTTTCAATTTACTGATGTTCTTTTTGCAGCCTAGTGTATGATCTATTCTTGAAAATGTTCCATGTGCACTTGAGAAGAATGTGTATCCTGTTGCTTTTGGATGGAGTGTTCTGTAGATGTCCATTAGGTCCATTTGTTCTAATATGTTGTTCAGCTCTGTCTCTTTATTTATCTTCTGTCTGGTTTATCTGTCCTTTGGAGTGAGTTGTGTGTTGTAGTCTCCCTAAATGAATACATTGCATTCTACTTCCCCATTTAATTCTGTTAGTATTTGTTTCACATATATTGGTGATCCTGTGTTGGGTACGCAGATATTCATAATGGTTATATCCTCTTGTTGGACTGACCTCTTTATCATTATGTAATGTCCTTCTTTTTGTCTTGTTACTTTCTTTGTTTTGAAGTCTATTTTGTCTGATACAAGTACTGCAACTCCTGCTTTTTTCTCTCTATTTGTTGCATTAAATATCATTTTCCATCCCTTTTCCTTACATCTGTGTATGTCTTTGGGTTTGAAGTGAGACTCTTACAGGAGGCATACAGATGGGTCTTGTTTTTTTTATCCATTTAGTGACTCTACGTCTTTTGAATGGTGCATTCAGTCCATTTACATTTCAGGTGATTATCAATAGGTATGTACTTATTGCCATTGCAGGCTTTAGATTCTTGGTTACCAAAGGTTCAAGGGTAATTCCCTTACTATCTAACCTTCTAATTTAAGTCACTTCGTATGCTATTACAAACAGAACCTAAAGATTCTCTTTTTTTTCCTCCTCCATTCTTTGTATGTTATGAATCATATTCTGTACTGTTTGTCTATCCCTTGGGTGACATCTATTTAGCCTTAGAAACACTTTCATCTATGGGAGTCCCTCTAAAATGCACTGTAGATGTGCTTTGTGGAGGTAAATTCTCTGAGCTTTTGCTTATCAAAAAATTGTTTAATCCCTCCTTCAAATTTAAATGATAACCTTGCTAGGTAGAGTATTCTTGGTTCGTGGCCCTTCTGCTTCATTGCATTAAATAAGTGTTTCCACTCCTTTCAGGCCTGTAAGATTTCTATTGAGAAATATGATAGTAGCCTGATGGGTTTTCCTTCGTATGTGATCTTTTTGTCTCTCTCTAGCTGCTTTTAAAAGTCTGTCTTCCTCCTTGATCTTTGCCATTTTAATTATTATATGTCATTATGTTGTCTTCCTTGGCTCCCTTGGGTTGGGAGATCTGTGCACCTGCATGGCTTGAGAGACTATCTCCTTCCCCATATCGGGGAAGTTTTCAGCAGTTAGCTCCTCAATGACACTTTCTATCCCTTTTTCTTTCTCTTCTTCTTCTGGTACCCCTGTAATGCAAATATTGTTCCGTTTGAATTGGTCACACAGTTCTCTCAATATCCTTTCATTCTTGGAGATCCTTTTTTCTCTCTGTGCCTCAGCTTCTTTGTATTCCTCTTCTCTGATTTGTATTCCATTTACTGTCTCTTCTACTACATCTAATCTGCTTTTAAATCCCTCCATTATATGTTTCATTTCAGTTATGGAATTTCTTAGTAATTGAATCTCCATCTTAAATTTGTTCCTGAGTTCTTGAATATTTTTCTCTACCTCCATGAGCATGTTTATGTTTTTTTATTTTGAACTGTCTTTCTGTAAGATTGGTGAGTTCAGTTTCATTTGGCCCTTTATCTGGTGTTTTTGAGATTTTGGTCTGAACCAGGTTCTTTTGATGTTTCATATTTCTATGTTTTCCCCTCTATTGCCCAGAAGCTCTAGTTTCTGGAGCTTCTGGCCCTCCAGTGAGGTTGGGAATGGTAGCGGAGTGAGGCTGGTGCCTGGCAGGAGAAAAGATCTGTTTCCTGATTCCTGTCTGCAGTGCCTGTCTCCAGTCGTATCATAGCCAGAGCGCCGAGCACACAGGTGTAAGCCTCTGTGCTCGGGCATCTCTAGATGTTGTAGGTGGGGCCTCTCTCTGACTGGCCTGACTCCTGTGCAGTGACTGCCGGTTTGCAAGCAGGTGCTGGCAGGCCAAGAGGAAGGCTAGGCAGGCTGTGTATCAAAGTGGGGGGCCTCGGAGCTGAGTAGTTGGCCATGGGCTGGAGCGCCTGAAGCTCCTCTAAGTTCCCAATCTGCTAGGCAGAGTGCATCCAGACAACCTTGTCACCCTCTCCCTTCTCCTGTGCAGCAAGCTCTGTGTAAACTCTGCCCCTTCAGCAGCCCTCTTGGAGCTAGGAAGCCTGTCAGACTGCCTGCCTTTCCCTTGTCCCAGAGTGGCTTTGTGTGGGTCCCGTCCTCCACAAATGGCCGGAATCTGCCTCTCAAGCACTCCACCTGTCCCTGCTCCCCATCCTCCAGAGCACCACACACTGTAGGTTTCTGCTTGCAAAGCAGATCTCCAGGGCTAGGTGTTCATTAGTCCCAGGCTTCCATCCATTCCTGCTCTGTTTCACTTCCTCCCGCCGGTGAGCTGTGGTGCGGGAAGGGCTCTGGTTCTGCCGGATCAAGGCTTTCTCATACGTTGCCCTGTTTCATGAGGTCTGCTCTGTTCATGATGTCTGTATGCAGTGTGGTGCAGCCTTCATTCCTGTTGCTGTTTTAAGGTTAGCTGTATTAACTATATTTTCACACTATCCGTGGTTTTGAGAGGAGTTCTCTGTCTCACCTCTCACGCTACCATCTTGAATCCTGGCCCTTGAGAGAGTATCTTAACCACATATCACTAGCCCAGGAAAAGATCAACATTTGAAATCTGAAGTATGGCTTCCACTGAATGTATATCCCTTTCACACTATCTTAAAGTCAAAAAATTGTGAAGTTGAACCATCGTACTTGGGGAATGTGTAGTAATTTCAACTAAGTGTGCACCACAATCTTGTCATAAAGTCAGATATTCTGGTTGTTTGGAAGTCTGTAACTCTCCTCTCTTCCAATCCATTCTTTTCCTCTAATACTTTGGTTGGAATATGAAATAATGTTCAAATATTGGTAATTATTGTAGGAAATCAGTGTCAATCAATATGGATACTGTTTCTAGGCAGTCTTAAAGGATTTAGGGTGAGAAAAACTTCTAACTTTAATAAATATCAAAAATATATCTCTTCTTACTGGTTTCATGCTTCTCGTAATATTCATTTACTTCAAAATGCATGTGTTCTTACAATAAGAGAGATATGGAAATAATAGCCCACCACTTTCATTTTTAAAATACATCAGAGGGACAGGCTGATAAAATCAAATGGTTACTTGTAGTTTTGTTTCCAGCTCCATGTATATGGCTTGGGGTGTAGAGTAACTTATAAAAATTACTGACAACTTTGAGTTGTTACAGAGCTGTTGAGGTAGTTCTGTTTCGCTCCCATGATCTGATTCATTTTGCTAAATTTTGTTGCCTCAGGATAAGAGTTATTATTGTTCCTTTTTCAGGGGGAACACTATAGGAATACCTAGAAGTCCTTATTTTTCATGGAATTTTTTAATCCTAAAGGAACCAAATTAAGATTTAAAATTATGCAGAAGGCATTTTCTGTTTTTTGAAAGCCGGTTTCTACCTCTCACCATGTTTCCTCTTTGTGGTGGCTGGATGGCAATAATGTATGCCTTTATGGTTTGTGGAGTTCTCTTAGAAGTCTGAAATATGCCATATGCTGAGTATAGTTGTACTAGATGAAGATACATCAGCCTTGATGTTAGTAACAGGGTATGTTACATGCACTGGTCACGAAAAGCCTTTCTCTATCAGGCAACAAATTGTAAGTACCTCTTATCCATGCAGGGCTTGAGAGAGAGAGAGATTGTATATGAGAATTTATTTGTTGCCAATAAGCAGTATCATGTCTGTTGTTTAGAATCATGGGTTATTTTGGCCAAGAAATAACAAAAAATCTTAAGGAAAAAAAGAGCAAGAGAAAAATAAATAGTTATTTCAAGGTTTGAGAACTGACTGGTTCTTAAATTAAGTCACTTTCTGTTGTGGGCAAGAAATTAATATTTAGGGTGGAAAATGAGACTAAATAAAGCAATTTTGGGGGAAGTACAGACTGCATTTATTTTGTGTTTGGTGGCTATGTTACTCAACACTGGTGAGCATATTTTTTTTTGTACAAAAATGAATGTTTCTTTTGTGGGAGGGTGCCATTTTATGTGGTGTTGAAATTACTCCCCTACAAACTGTATTTTATATCAGGAAGTGATTGGTGTCAAAAGTGTTGCTTGTATCAAGATATATGCACAGAGTGGAGGCGGCTTGGTAATATACAGCGCCCTGGTGGTTTATGTTGGTGCGCTGGCACAGTTTACATCAGCCATTCTTTTTTACCTTGAACTGTAAAGTGTGATAGCTTCTAGATTTATAGAAGACTTTTATGGTAAGACTTTTAACCATTTAAGGAGTTATTTTTAACCAGTTCACACATATCTGTGATATTCTAGTTCCATCTGAGTTTAAAATAAATATAAAACAGCATTGCTTATGAGAACATGATTGGTAAGGATCTCTTGACAAGCAGCACTATTGATGTAAGTCATAATAAAAACAACAAATAACAATTATTATTATTATTTCTAACAGTTTCTGCTTAAAGGGTACCTTTTTGAATTAGGTTGGTTTAGTGATTTAGCACCTAGCTTCTAGAGTCAGACTGCCCAGGTTTGAGTCCCAGATCTTCTGTGAGGCATGTGACCTTGGTCAACTTGTTTAACTTCTTTGTGCTTCAGTTTACTAACTTTTAAAATGTGGAAAAGAATAGTGTAAGAAAAATACATAGGATAGTAAACTGTTACTTTAATGATGGTGTTTTACAATATCTTTGGTCCTTATAGCAACTCTGACAAGTTATTTTCACCTCCAAATTATAGATATGGAACTGAGTCTCAGAGAGAGAAATTACTTTCCATGAATACAAATTCAGGATTGAAAGTTAGGTGTGGCTGGCTTGCTTTCTCTAATTCACTTAGAGTTTTGTTGCCTTAGGATTCGAGCTATTATTCTTCCCTTTTTAGGGAAACATTAAAAAGAAACACTATAGGAATATCTAAGTCCTAATTTTTCATGGAATATTGTTTAATCTTAATGGAAACAGGTATCAGTGTGCAGAAAGAAACCATTATCCAGTCTATAAATGTGAATTTTTGGGGGGAGGGAGGATTAAAATTATCATTGAGCCATAAGTATAAAATTTATGCAGCCAGGGTAAGTTAGAAGTTTATAATTTAGAGAAATTTGGAGGATTTTTTCAAGCATTGATGTTGCACACAAACTGTTACACCTTCTCTACGGCCAGTCTTAATTACATGCATATTGGTTATCCAATCCAAGTACTAACCCTGGTAAATCTTACTTGAAGATCTTATTAGTATAAATACCTGCTTTGCTTAATTAAATAATTTATGGAGATTATGAAAAATAGGATAGCTCTCTGAAGCTATTTCTCACACTCTAAGGTCTTTAGCAGCAAAAGTTGTTGAAATGAAACGCCATCCCCCACCTACTCACACCCATCTTAGCTGGTCTGTGTGAGTGCTGTATGTATCGTGGAGGGTCAGTAGTTTGTTGAGTATTTATGAATGTTGTCTTTTGCACAGTCTTCACTCATTTTCTTTTTAATTAAGGTATTATTAAAATAGCAAAATGGTCTGTGGTCAGAGTTGATCTGATTTAGCTTTACCTGTAACCTGTGCATGTGTTCTTACAGTAAGAGAGGTATGGAAATAATAGCCCACCAGTTTCATTTTTAAAGTACATCAGAGGGACGGGCTCCCGTCCTCCACAAATGGCCGGAATCTGCCTCTCAAGCACTCCACCTGTCCCAGCTCCCCATCCTCCAGAGCACCACACACTGTAGGTTTCTGCTTTTAAGAAGGTTTCACATGAAAAAACAATGTGGTTACCACATTTACCCATATTATCAAGTCCCCACCCATACCACAATGCAGTCACTGTCCATCAGTGTAGTAAGATGCCACAGATTCACTATTTGCCTTCTCTGTGCTACACTGTTTTCCCCGACTCTTCACTCTTCTTAAAGTTTTTTGGAACCACCTCACTTGAGCTTTCAACACAGCAATAGCTTTGGCGTCTTCTTGCCATCTAATCACCATATGGCTGCAGTTTGACATGTTTGAACATAATTTCAATACCAGTAGACTGTGCAGAGTCTGTGATGTCAGAGGCAAGATGTAATAATGAGGTTTTCCCCAATACCTAAAGTACCTTTGTTGTGATAGTGGGGGCTCCCAGTAGGATTAAAGAATTGGGTATAAACCACAATGCTTGTGTTTATATTTGAGAGAGCCAGGTCAAGTTTTGACCTTGATCACGTTACTATTTAGTTTGGCAGTGGTCTCTCCCACTAACCCCAGCACCTGAGCTAGTGTCCTGAGAATAATCCCTGACTCATCCCTATTTCCACACACCCTTATAGTGATTGGATCCTATCCTATTACTCTAAATCTTAAATTGTTCTCCTGTTCATTCCTTTTTTCTCATATCCATTGCTATTTTAGTTTTTACAAATTTAGAACCACAGTGATTTTTCTCTTTTTTTGAATAAGCATTTCTCCTTAGTATTAGGTACCTTTTAAAACATGATTTGTGTGTGTGTGTGTGTGTGTGTGCCCCTTTATATATGGATCTACCCAATTAAATTTTTCCTTTATTTTTGTTTAGATTATTTCCAGTTTTTTTGGTTCTTACAAATGATGCTTCTATAGAAATTCTTATTTAGAAACATATCTGGTCGTTTCCTTGGGTTAGATTTCTAGAAATACAACTTCTGGCCACAAGTTTTCAATATATTTTGAAAGTTCTAGAAACATAATGGTATAATTCTTTTCAGAGAAGTTATCAATTTATTTTCCCATCAGTAGTACGATAGTAATTGTTTCACTAGAACCTTGATTGTTATTACCTAAACCCATTTTGTCATTTCAATAGATAAAAATGTTATCATGATGTTATTTTAATTGGTGTTTTTGAATACTAGCAAGGTTGAACATTTTTTGTATGTGCATATGACTTGTATTTCTAATTTTTGTAGTTTGTGATATTTGGACATTTTATATTTTAATGTATTGAGATCTATTTTTTCATCATGATTTTCCCTGGTTTTGTACAGATAAAATACTTTCATGAGTTAAATATTATGTCTATTTTCCTCCTGTTTCATAGTATTTAAAAATCATTTTTACTCTTTAATTAATCTGAAATACATTTTGATATACTTTTAAAATCACTTATCCAATTTAATTTTTCCAAGTATATAATAATTTTCCCTTGGATTGTTTCATGTTTTCTTTCCTGTATATGCTCTTCTTTGTTTTATGCTGCCTAATTAATTCCATTGATCTGTTTGTTGATATTTGCACAGGTTCTCAATTTGTTTTAAATACTGAACTTTTAAACGACATTTTGATATTTGATGGAGTGAGTTCACCTTCACTGTTTTTATTTTTCAAAATATCTTTTGTGTTTGTCTGTGTTTATGTTGTCTGTTTCTAGAAGGATTTTAGAATTATTTTATCATGCCATGCTTTTTTTCCAAAATATCCCACTGGAAAAAACTGACCCATTAAAAGTATTTTGTGTCTCTTCATTTAATTAGATCTTATTTTATATTTTCAGTAAAGTTGTCCAGTTTTGATCATATAAGATCCACACATTTATTGTCATAGTTTATTTGTGGGCATTCTATATGGGATAGTTTTTCTACGGTATTTTCTAGGTTTATTTACTGTTACGCATTTTTCAAGTTTTTTCATCGTTGTTTTTAAGTTTTCACTGTTAATTTTGGCGCCAGAGGGAGCTGTGGTGTCGTAGAAGGAGACCTCATCAGTGAGAAGGCCTCAGTCTGAATCCTGGCTCTGTAAATTCTTTCCTGTGTAGCCTTGGCCAAATCATCTATAAAATGGGAGAATTCCTCCCACTTCTCATAGGGTGTTGGGAAAAGTCATTCAGAAGCATTAAAGTACATGGGCCCCTTGGCAGATGATCTGGAGGGATTGAGATTGGGAACCCTTGGGAGGCAAGTAGTCACTCACTCACATTATGTAATGTGGGGAGTGATTACCTAGGTATGAGGAAGCACTTTAATGGGAAATAAGTTCTTATCTTGAAATGGGGAAAAAGAAAAAAATCATTAGCAGCATTTCTAGGATTTGATATTAAAGTCAACATCAGTTTTGATTTTTATGCATTATAAATAATCACATGAATTGACAAGATCTATTGTTAGAATGGCAGCATGGTGTTGCAGAACTAATAGTGACCCAGAAGCCAGAGATCTAGTTCCACTGTGCCACTTTGTTGGCTGATCCTCAGTGATTCAGTCTTTCAGGACCTCGGTTTACTAATAGGTAAAACAGAGGTTTAATTGTCAGCCAAGAAAGTACATTCTAATTAAAGACTGTTTCCCCAAACAAAATTAGGATGCTAAATGGAATACCTGATTGATTCTGTATGTGCCTGATGCTTCTCTAGATTGGTTTCCAGTAGCTGGTATAGATATATGATGCCTGATTTGGGTGAGTTTCCTGAACTCTAAAGTTATCATCTCTGATAGATCAAAAAATGGATCATCCAGGAAAGCTTTTTAAAAAATAAAATAAAATGGCAAAAATGCTACAATTAAAAAAAATTCAAATACATTTAAAAAATAATCTTCAAACTATTCCTATCTTTTAGATTATTAAAGTGTTGACAGACTCTTTAACCAGAGCCTTGGGAGGAACAACACTGTAATCCCATGAATAATATCCACAAATCCAGGATCATGTTGGATATTATCACTCATTACCATTGTGAGAAAAGGATGATTAAACTAATAGTTGCTGGGCGACATTTCTAGTGACAGGAGGCAATGATGAAAATAAACTGACTTCAATGGACATTTAGAATTGGGAATAATGGGACGTGGCAGGAAGCCAATAAGTGAACATGGCCCTCCGCTCAGATCAATGAATTACTTTCCTCTCTCTCCCTCCTCTTGAGAGCAGCACAGGAGCCTTAATGAAAAATCAATAGCCCTCTGTAATTCAAAACTGGAATCAATTGTTTGACCTGGCTTTTTTTTTTCTTCTTAAGAGAATGTCTCAGCTCAAGACAGAGTTCAATTGTAAAGAGCAGTTCTTCAAAAGCCTGCAGAAGAAACCTGACATCAGCCCACAATTTATCCCTGCCATGGGTAGGGCCTTTCTTCTGGGCATCTCAAGGAGTGCCAGAGCTTTACATTTGCTTCCTCCGTAGTTCTTCCTTCTAATCCCTATCTTAGGAATTATATGCAACCGTCGTTTGTTTTGTTTTCCTAATGGTTCTTATGCCAGTTATGCTATCGTGCTTCAGATGTTTTAAAACGTATCTCTGGATTGAATAGGAACCAGTTTTTCTAGCTGCCCTCTCTGAATATCTTCTCTAGCATCTGTTAGCTATTAATTTTGTGTTTCACAGTCAGGGTCAGGGAGCCCTTGACCTAAAAGCAATTAGGATAAGTTGAAAGGAAATTGGGATATAGGATTTAAAATGTGTTTACTGCTTTTTATTTCAAACCTGTCACATTATAGGACAGAGGCCCTCAGGGTCTCTACTAGCACATATGCATTGACATACTGGTAAATCTTCAACAACTGTATCACTTGTTGGGGACAGCCCTTCTTTGTAGTATTTGCTAATTTCCTTGGCGTAAAAACTCCCACCTCAGTTGATTTCAAGATACCAATGCCACTGTCACTGATCATGGTGTTGGGAGGAGCTGCATACAATAGACAGCTTGGTAGCTGGTGTGAACTGGTCCCAGTACACCAGTGGTGCTTTATTAAGGCACCTTTGCACAAATCAGAAAATAACACCCCTTCTGAGTGGTCACAGTATGGCTTAGGAAATAGTATAGAGGACAGATTCCGTCCCCACTTTGCCCCTTGACGGAGCATCATAGTGCAGTATTAACCTGTATAACCATGTATGTATGAGCTTTGGAAGTTCTTATCTTGGGGTCTGTAAACCCTGAAGGGTCCATGGATGGGCTTCAGAGAACCTCTGCCCTCCTATACAGTCAGTTGTGTGTGTGTGTGTGTGTGTGTGTGTGTGTGTACATGTACATGAACCTTTATCTGGGAAGATGATCCATTGGCTTTTATCAGATTTTCAAGAGTGCTTATTCAAAAAGTTAAATCCTTGAAAATTCTAATTACATTGGTATGAATCTGGGGATTTTGGAACTACTTTTAGATGCAATTTCAAAGTCTGTGGAGCCGCAGGACCTATGAGGAGTCTGATTTTGCAGTTTCTAGTAAGAAAGACAGGATAAATTTGAAACTGGAGCCAAAGTGGAATTTTGATAGGCCTAGTCATTTTTAAATATCTCATTGACATATACAGTATATTCACATTCTGTATAGTGAGGCAGTCAGAATGCAACAGGATTTGGGTATCCCCATTCACCAGAGGCCAATCTCAACAGCAGGCCTTAAGAAATTAGGGAAATATTCATTTCTTTCTCTCCTTTGAAAGTGACACAGAGCTCTTCAAGAATCACTGATTCATTTTCTGTCTTTGCCATAGGGCTGGGCTTACACCCAATTTATGGTCATTTTGCTCAGGCTCATCCCACCCAGTTTCTAGTGTTGGAGATTGTTTCTCATGGCAGCATCTAGTATCTATGGCTGCTGTTTTGAGGGCAAGGAGTGATAAAGGGAAGACACTGATCCATTTCTGTGGCTGAGGCTGTGTAGGCCACGGTTATAATCTAAGAGTATCACATATACAGGGGTTTAAAAAGTGCATTTCTGGAGTGCTTCGAATTTTCATTTAATCATCCAGTGGTGAGGCTGGTAGGGCAGGTCTCTTTGTGACCATTTTGTAGATATTCAGCTAGGCTTGAGAATGTGTCCAAAAGAACCAAAAATTAGAAGCTGAGTCAAGCCCCAAGCACAGTTCTTCCCAGATCTTGTCTAATGCTCTATGCACCCCTCCTGTCTTTGGCATGTCATCATAGTCCTGGTCATTGCAAAGGTTGAAAGTTCCGATAGTTATGTGTGCCAGTCTAGCCACAGTTGTACTGAGGGTAAACCTCAGGACTCCTGGTTGGAAGGTAGTTATTCTCATCTTCCTGATGATGTTTTTCTTAAGGGAACATCTTTTATTAGTAAGGGCCTTGGAACCACACAAACCTGGGGTAGAATCCTGGCTCTGCTCCTTACTGGTTCTGTAACCTAACTCTCAGTTTTCCCTTCTGTAAAATGGGAGCAATGGCCCTTTCCCTCAGGCTGTTGTGGAGATTAAGGTACCTAAAACATGTAGATCATTCCTGATAGGCATTAATAGTAAGCATTCACTAAATGGTAACTATATTAGTTTTCAATACTATATTCAAAATTGTGATTCACTTACCACAATGAAAAACAACACTATCCTATCTAGAAGTTTAAGGTCATAATTTATTGTAAAGTTTTATTTGATGACAGCTATACTAAGATATGTGCAAAAGGTTCAAAATAGGGCCATATTGCCCATCAAGTCTTTGTTTCTACTATAGGCACCAGAGGAGGTTGTCCAAAGGAGCCTAGTGTAACAAAGAAAAAAAACAAAGGAAAGAAAAGAAAACAAGAAACCCTCAGCTCCTCAAACCGCAAAACTCTCAAGCATCTACCCTAAGGACTCTCATGGCCTTCATTTCCAGTTATGCCTAAATCCAAAAAACAATGACTGGTGTCTCTGCTTGTTTTTGTGGGCTACCCTTCCCAGCTTTCACTGAGTGATGTAGCATCCCATAATATTTTTGTTCCCGGATAATGTGGCCCACATTACTGCTAAGTTAAAAGTACTTTCTCTCATCACAAACATCTTGCTGCTACCATCAATGATAATCTAGCTCTCTTATTTTCTGTCTTTTTCCTATGAGTATGTGGAATGTTTCTCCTCTGCTGGACAGATCCCTTCTGCTTCTGTGCCCCTACTTCTGCTGTGTTGTCTGTTTGCTGAATGTCTGGGTTGTTGGCAAGAAGGCAGGCTCCATTCCTGGGCATGAAGCTGAGCACACTCACGGTTGCCAAGTGACCATGCATCACTACGCTTGTAGTTTAGGTTTCCAGGTGTCTTATCCCTTGACCTCTTCTTAAGTCCAAGCGGGGAGGAGCAGTGTTTGAAATGTGTGGGATGCGGGGGCAGATGGATGCATTCCTGGAAGGGATGCCCTGAGAGCTGGCGCAGACTGACAGAATCTGCAGTCATTTCTCCTCCATCAAGGTCAGAGTGGGGTTCAGTTGGCATCAGGTCTCCCTCATTCCTCCCTCCTCCCCAAAAAACCTGTTCCAGTTGTCAACAAGACTTTATTTAATTCTTAAAAGTATTTTTTTGAGATTGCCCCATTGCATTATAAAAGTCCCCTTTTCCTTTATTTGGCTCAAATTTTTAAAGCTTTCATATTCTCTCCCTCCCTTGTTCTCTTTCTTCCCTCCTTCCTTCTTTCCTTCTGTCTCTCCCTTTGTAGAGTTAACTTCATTTGTAAATTTTAGTTTAAGAGTCCAGACTTTGGAGACAGACAGCCTGCTTTTGAATTCCAGGTCTGCCATTTACAAGCTTTACGTTGTAGGGTAGGTTATTTAACCTTTCTGTGACTCAGTTTATTCATCTGAAAAATCTGGATAATAATAGAACTTAACTTACAGGGTATCTGATGATTAAATTAGTTAATATATGTGTGACCATATAGTGGGTCACAAGTTTTGGTATTTATTCATTAATTATTTTATTATCTAGATTTATACCACTTTGACTAAGACATTTTAGGATGCACTATGATACCTGTTAAACTTAGAAATGAGAAATATAAATACACTGGGTTTTAAACATTACTGTGAACATTCACCCTATGAAGAAAAATATAGAAAAAATATTTAAAGAATAAGGCATTTTCCAGAACATACTCTGGTGTTAACATTTTTAGAGCAAGAAAGCACAGTTATCCAACCCTGAATAGTGTTGGCTTTGGCTTCATGCACCAAATTAAAATATGTAGGTAACTAAATGCAACCGTAGGTTTTCATTGCAATCTGCTATGTGTGTATTCAGGGTTTTAGTCTCAGTTGTTCCATGTATATTTAGTTAAATAAGGTAGCTATATAAGAACAAGTGTTATGCCTACTTTTAAAGGCACATTGTTTTAATTGACTGCACATATATGTTTTGTTTTATTTTGGGTAGAAGTACTCAGACTACTCAGAGCCTATTTTGCACGGCTTTTTCCAGAACCTTTGAACACCACTGGGTGCCAGAAAGTGGATTTTTCTCTCAGGCTTTCTCCAAAGACAAAGACCCTGGTTAAGACCTTGGACTCAATTTTTCTAATGGCATTGGTGTTGTGGGGTTTTTTTTCTTTTTGTGTATCATCATGTATGTCTTCCTGGAATTATAATCAATAGCTCTTTTGCATTCCAGACATTAACTCCCTACATGTAGGAGCTTTATAGACACTGTTTGATGCTATTTCTCTGTCCTTAACCTCTTAACTCATCAGTGTCCAGTCTGTAACATTGAGATATTATACCTCTATTTCTTGCCTAACCAAAACTTGTTAAAGCATAACAGACCATCTGTCATATGTTTAAAAAATTTTAAGGAACTTTTTTTAGAGGATACTTCCAAGTGCTGTTTGTCACCATACATCGATTTCTAGGTAAGGTCCATTTTTGTTGATATGCTGGGAGAAATGCATGTTTAGATTCAGAATCAAATTATGAAGTGGAATATAAACAGAGAAAACATCAAAGTGTATTTTTAATACTTTGGCATTTTCACATGAGTTCTTGCCAATCAGTTTCCTTTTTATGGCTATAAGCTGATTTTCCTCCCCTGTTAAGAACAAATGCCCTTTATTTTAATCAGTTTCTACTTTCTGACAGCTTTTTTTAAAATATGAATTTCAAGTGCACTATGTTATGAGGAGTTCCTGTTTGCCAAACTGTGCCCACATAAAATCATATTGGTCCTGTCAACTGATAGACATAACTTACAAAAAGAAACTCTGGTTTGGAAAGCTCAAAAGCTGAAAGTTGGCTATTAGTGAGATTTCATTTGCTTCCAAAACTGAATTCTGTTCTTGATGAAAGAATTAAGGATACAATTTCTGTTTAAAATATTTTTTTATGTGTACTAAAACATACACTGCATGCTCCATTAACATTCTGCTTCAAAGAGTAAAATTCCCAAAGCTATTTGGGAACTGGGAATGGGGATGGGGAGAAGACTAGGTGGCCCTGGACATGGATATCAAGTGGAATAATTAAACCACCTGGAAAACCATAGACATGGAAATAGGACAGGGGGGTCTTCCATTGCCAGTTTGCTGATGAAAATCTGGGCTGAGTCAGAAGTGATCTCAGGCCTTAGTATCCTACCCTGGGCTAAGGTCCTACTGAGAACAAAATAAATACAAAATGCACTTGTTTAGCTCCCCAGGGCCATGGCCCATTCAGATATTTCTCAGTGCTATACTTATTAACAATTCTTTGGAGATAGAAACTTAAGCAAACCAAGTTCTGACTATCCCTTCTAATTCTGAAGGGACCAAGTTAGTTGGGTGAGCCTTGTCTCTTGGTTCTATAGACAGCCACATAAATGGAGTGTTGAGGCTTGTCAATCCATCACCTTTTTTGGTGGGCACCATAAAACACTGATATACTTAGCAAGGCTGTTGAACTTTTGTGAACTAAAGTAATGGTGTGCTTGCAATTAGAGGGTGAGATCTGGGGAAAAGGAATAATAAAGGTCTCATTAATATACTAGATTTGAGTAAGAACTGCAGTGAGTGTTATGGAAACAAAGGGAAGGGAACCAGCCTGTGTTGCAATCTGATGGCTGGAGCTGTTAAGTGGTTATAAAAGTAAGGCCCATTTTGCATGTATGCAATGCATTAGGTTAGTCATGTGTGATATTCATGCACACACATATGTGTACTTCATAATGTAAGATACTGTTCATCTACAATATGGATAGTTGGAAAAGTGGGACTATACTAAGGTTAATTCCACAAGCTATGAAAAAGGTCTCATCCTTTTATGATTTTATCTTCCATAAGGCAATGGGAGGTACAGTATTAGTTAAAACCATCCCTATCTGAGTTGAGATTTTGGTGTTTGGAGAGCTGGTTAGTAGAATGTGAAGAGCTCTTAACTGATTAGCAGAGGACTTTTCTTTTAGTCTCAGCTGTCCCACCCAAAAAGCTGATAGGAGGAAGCTTCTTAACCTCTGTGGGCTTCCTTTGCTTGTAGGCAAATCAGGGGATTAGATAGATGATCTCTGGCATCCCTTTCTAAAATTCTCTTTTTCCCAAATAATTGTTATGGTGCTTATGCTGATGGGAATCTTTACCTTGGTTTTTACAGAGTTGGTGTAATTTCCAATAGCCTTTCTTTGTCTTCCCTTTCCCAGGGAATCCTCTCACTTTTTGTTCCTTTGAGTATTTTTAAGAAGGAAAAGTGCAGAAAGTGTTAAAAATAGGCAAGAGGGTAGCAGAGAGCTGACCAGGGTGCTAAGCTGGTGTTCTGTACACTGAGCCTGTGCTTAGCTGGGCAGTGCCTGCCCAGCAGCCAGACGGGAGCACCTCTCAACCTGGGTGAATGCTGTGTGCCAGAGGCAGGGAACAGCTCAGGTTATAGCTTCACTGTATTTGTTAAACGAAAGGAAATAATTAAGCTATAAAAAACAATTGTCTCCAGAGGCTCTACTTGATCTGCGCCCTGGCTTTGTTTATTAATTGATGCAGATTTCTGGTTCAGTTCATCCTGTGCCCATCACTGAGCAATGATCTACATGGTCAGGGTCTGTGACTGAAGTGGTGTGGGGGCTCAGGGCTGCATACCATGTGAGGTATGGCTCCTATTCCTGAGAAAGTCACCGTGGCCACAGATGCAGGTCCAGATATTCAAGGCACGCAGGAGAGAGCAAAGGAGGAAGCCAGTGTCACTGATTTGCCTAATGCCCCCCTCTTGCCCTTCTTCTTCTTCATGTTCATGTTTTCCTGGTCCATTTTATCCCCCTTTTTCTTCTCCCCCATTCCCTTAAGTAGAGGTGACACAGATCAATACCTTTGATGGAAAGTAATAATCAGGCCTATTAAGTGACAAAGGTTTACTCTGTAACAGCTGTGCTGGCGGGAGAGGAGAGCTTGTCTGACTAATGAATCATGAAACAATCAGGCAGTAGCCATTTGTGTTTAGATCTGTAAATATGGTGTGGTTCAAGTGCCAGACCATTGCCGGCGCTCCAGCTGGGGGCACAGATGGTCCGCATTCAGAGCAGCACGAGTGTGAAGAAAAGGTTTTTTCCTTCTCTGTCCCACACTGCACCTCTCTGAGCCTCGACTCAGCTATGTGCAAGAGGAACTTCAGAGAAAGAAAGGAGACTCCTTTCAGGAGAGGAAGCACCTCTCATGTGCATTTCAATGTAGGTTACGAAGTACTTGAGGCTCCTAAGTGCTCCACCTGGCAGGAAAGACATGCTAATAGAAAATGTCATTCTTTTGTATTCTCATAAGATTTGCTGTGTATGTGACTCAAAAAGTCTGTTTGATTTGGCACTGCCAAGTATATCCCTTCATACTTTCCTTACCAATTATTATACTTGACTTCTTGTTTTGTTCTTGGCTATAAACTGGACAAGTTAAGAGAAAAATACATATTCCAAGATGAGAAACTCATATTTACATACAAAGCTAAAACGGTTCTATATAAACATAAGCTAATAATGCGTGTTTGGATTCTGTTTCTTAGTTTTCAGAGTAAGGATCTTCATTTTCAAGAGACTAGAACATCAAGAGGTAGTCATCCTGACCTTAATCAAATATGGTTTTGTAGGTTGCTTTTTGTTACTGTTGTTCACATAGCCAAAGAAGCTTTATTTTTTTAGTAGAGGTAGATACTGTCCTCCATCAAGAAATCAACAAAGTC
This sequence comes from Smutsia gigantea, assembly GCA_032199065.1. Taxonomy (NCBI): domain Eukaryota; kingdom Metazoa; phylum Chordata; class Mammalia; order Pholidota; family Manidae; genus Smutsia; species Smutsia gigantea. The sequence continues at coordinate 52,556 of JAVSCE010008664.1, read as the reverse complement.
CTTATTGGCTGAATCATTTACTTACTTATCTATTAATTTGTTTGATGAATCCATGTTTTTGATTAAGGGTTTCGTTCTGTAATTTTGTTCAGTGCCCTGAAAGCTGTGTTACTTAGCAGTTTCTGGTGATATGTTGCAGAATTGCATTGTGGCATCCTTTTCCCATGGGAAACTCATTCTTCATTTTGTTTCCTCATCTTTAAAACAATGTAGTAAAAATTGGGCAGTACGGGGAAAATTTATAAATGTTCAGGAGTAGTTAGGAAAGACAGATATTTGAAAATATATTCTGGAATTTACATTTTTCCCTTGAATCTGGCCTCTTTGTTGGAGGCGCATTTTCTTTTGCTTCTCTCAGTGTGGAGAGGTTGACAAGGGAGATGTTTTTCAAGATGAGCTACAACTATTGAAATAAACCCTATGCATTTTTTTAACTGAGGTACTAAACTCTAAGTTTGATTTTGAAATTACAGATATTTATGATAGTACTGAGTTGTGATAAAATGGGTCAAGTGCCATCTCCAAATAGTTCTACATAGCTGCCAGCGACTGGCTGGCTGACTTGTATGAAGATAACTTAGATTTGGTTTAAGATTGTGGGGACAGTTCTGGGAAGATGGCGGCGTGAGCAGTGCAGAAATGAGACAAGCCATCGACGGGCTTAGCAACAGACTGGACGAGATGCAAGAGACTGTTAATGGAATGGAAATCAGAGAACAGGAATACAGAGCAGCTGAGGCAGAGAGAGATAAAAGGATCTCTAGGAATGAACGAATATTGAGAGAACTGTGTGACTGATCCAAACGGAACAATATTCGCATTATAGGAGTACCAGAGGAAGAAGAGAGAGAAAAAGGGATAGAAAGTGTCTTGGAAGAAATCATTGCTGAAAACTTCCCCTTGCTGGGGAAGGAAATAGTTTCGCAGTCCCCGGAAGGCCACAGATCTCCTAACACAAAGGACCCCAGGAAGACAACACCAAGACACATAATAATTAAAATGGCAAAGATCAAAGATAAGGACAGAGTATTAAAGGCATCTAGAGAAAGAAAAAAGATCACCTTCAAAGGAAAACCCATCAGACTATCAACAGACTTCTCAACAGAAACCTTACAGGCCAGAAGAGAATGGAATGATATATTTAATGTAATGAAACAGAAAGGCCTTGAACCAAGAATATTGTATCCAGCACGATTATTATTTAAATATGAATGAGGGATTAAACAATTTCCAGCCAAGCGAAAGCTGAGAGAATTTGCCTCCCATAAACCACCTCTACAGGACATCTTAAAGGAACTGCTCTTGATGGAAGCACTCCTAAGGCTAAAAAGATGTCACCAGAGAAAAAAAAATCATAGCAAAGAAAGCAGACCATCCAAATACTAACTAAAGGCAAAGAATAAAACACCTAGTATATAAAGAATGGAGGAGGAAGAATAAGAGGGGAGAGAAATAAAGAAACACCAGGCTGTGTTTACAACAACTTAACAAGAAAGTTAAGTTACATTGTTAGACAGTAAAGAAGCAACCCTTGAACCTTTGGTAACCACGAATCTAAAGCCAGCAATGTCAATAAGTACATATCTACCGATAATCACCCTAAATGTAAATGGACTGAATGCACCAATCAAAAGACACAGAGTAACAGAATGGATAAAAAGCAAGACCCATCTATATGCTGCCTACAAGAAACTCACCTCAAATCCAAAGATATACACAGACTAAAAGTGAAGGGATGGAAAAAGATATTTCATGCAAATAACAAGGAGAAAAAAGCAGGTGTTGCAGTACTTGTATCAGACAAAATAGACTTCAAAACGAAGAAAGTAGCAAGAGATAAAGAAGGACATTACATAATGATAAAGGGGTCAGTCCAACAAGAAGATATAACCATTATAAATATATATGCACCCAACACAGGAGCGCTGGCATATGTGAAACAAATACTAACAGAATTAAAGGAGGAAATAGACAGCAATGCATTCATTTTAGGAGACTTCAACACACCACTCACTCCAAAGGACAGATCAACCAGACAGAAAATAAGTAAAGACAGAGGCACTGAACAACACACTAGAACAGATGGACCTAACAGACATCTACAGAACTCTGCACCCAAAAGCAACAGAATATACATTCTTCTCAAGTGCAAATGGAACATTTTCCAGAATAGACCACATACTAGGCCACAAAAAGAACGTCAGTAAATTCAAAAATATTGAAATTCTACCAACCAACTTCTCAGATCATAAAGGTATAAAACTAGAATTAAATTTTAGAAAGAAACCAAAAAGGCTCACAAATACATGGAGACTTAACAACACTCTCCTAATTAATCAATGGGTTAATGACCAAATCAAAACAGAAATCAAAGAATATATGGAGACAAATGACAACAACAACACAAAGCCACAACTTCTGTGGGACACAGCAAAGGCAGTTCTAAGAGGAAAGTATATTGCAATCCAGGCCTATCTAAAGAAGGAAGAACATTCCCAAGTGAATAGTCTAAAGACACAATTACTGAAATTGATAAAAGAAGAAAAAATGAGACCCAAAGTCACCAGAAGGAGGGACATAATAAAGATCAGAGAAGAAATAAATAAAATTGAGAAGAATAAAACAATAGAAAAAATCAATGAAACCAAGAGCTGGTTCTTTGAAAAGATAAACAAAATAGGTAAACCCCTAGCCAGACCCATTAAGAGAAAAAGAGAATCTACCCACATAAACAGAATCAGAAATGAGAAAGGAAAAATAATGACAGACCCCTCAGAAATACCAAGAATTATAAGAGAATCTTATGAGAATCTATATGCTAACAAGCTGGAAAACCTAGAAGAAATGGACAATTTCTTAGAAAAATACAACCTTCCAAAATTGACCCAACAAGAAACAGAAAAACTAAACAGACCAATCACCAGCAATGAAATTGAATCGGTAATCAAAAAACTACCCAAGAATAAAACCCCGAACCAGATGGATTCACCTCTGAATTCTACCAGACATATAGAAAGAAATAACACCGATTCTCCTTAAAGTTTTCCAAAAAATATAAGAGGAGGGAATACTTCCAAACTCATTCTATGAAGCCAGCACCACTCTAATACCAAAACCGGCCAAAGACCTCACCAAAAAGAAAACTGCAGACCAATATCCCTGAAGAACATAGATACAAAAATACTCAACCAAATATTAGCAAACCGAATTCAAAAATACATCAAGAGGATCATACACTATGATCAAGTGGGATTCATCCCAGGGATGCAAGGATGATACAACATTCGAAAATCCATCAACATCATCCACCACATCAACAAAAAGAAGAACAAAAACCACACAATCATCTCCATAGATGCTGAAAAAGCATTTGACAAAATTCAGCATCCATTCATGATTAAAACTCTCAACAAAATGGGTATAGATGGCAAGTACCTCAACATCATAAAGGCTATATATGACAAACCCACAGCTAACATCATACTTAACAGCGGGAAGCTGAAAGCTTTTCATCTAAGATCGGGAACAAGACAGGAATGCCCACTCTCTCCACTGTTATTCAATATAGATAACAACATAGTACTGGAGGTCCTAGCCACAGCAATCAGACAAAACAAAGAAATACAAGGCACCCAGATTGGTAAAGAAGAAGTCAAATTGATACTATTTGCAGATGACATGATATTGTACATAAAAAACCTTAAACACTCCACTCCAAAACTACTAGAACTAATATCTGAATTCAGCAAAGTTGCAGGATACAAAATTAACACACAGAAATCTGTTGCTTTCCTATACACTAACGATGAACTAACATAAAGAGAAATCAGAAAAACAATTCCATTCAGAATTGCATCAAAAAGAATAAAATACCTAGGAATAAACCTAACCAAGGAAGTGAAAGACCTGTACTCTAAAAACTACAAGACACTCCTAAGAGAAATTAAAGAGGACACTAACAAATGGAAATCCATCCCGTGCTCTTGGCTAGGAAGAATAAATATTGTCAAAATAGCTATACTACCTAAAGCAATCTACAGATTCAACGCAATCCCTATCAAAGTACCAACAGCTTTCTTCAATGAATTGGAACCAATAATTCTAAAATTCATATGGAACCACAGAAGACCCCGAATAGCCAAAGCAATCCTGAGAAGGAGGAATAAAACGGTGGGAATTACGCACCATGACTTCAAGCTCTACTACAAAGCCACAGTAATCAAGACATTCTGGTATTGGCACAAAAACAGACCCACACACCAGTGGAATAGATTAGAAAATCCAGACATTAACCCAAACATATACAGTCAATTAATATTTGATAAAGGAGCCTTGGATATACATTGGTGAGATGACGGCCTATTCAACAGCTGGTGTTGGAAAAACTGGACAGCTACATGTAAGAGAATGAAACTGGACTACTGTCTAGCCTCATACACAAAGGTAAACTCAAGGTGGATCAAAGACCTGAATGTAAGTCATGAAACCTTAAAACTCTTAGAAAAAAAATATACGCAAAAATCTCTTGGATATAAACATGAGTGACTTCTTCATGAACATATCTCCTCGGGCAAGGAAAACAAAAGCAAAAATGAACAAGTGGGACTATATTAAGCTGAAAAGCTTCTGTACAGCAAAGGACACCGTCAGTAGAACAAAAAGACTTCCTGCATTATGGGAGAATATATTCATAAATGACGTATCCGATAAGGGGTTGACATCCAAAATATATAAAGAACTCACGCACTTCAACAAACAAAAAGCAAATAATCCAATTAAGAAATGGGCAGAGGACATGAGTAGACACTTCTCCAAAGAAGAAATTCAGATGGCCAACAGGCACATGAAAAGATGCTCCACATCGCTAATCATCAGAGAAATGCAAATTCAAACCACAATGAGATATCACCTCACACCAGTGAGGATGGCCAACATCCAAAACACAAACAACAACAAATGTTGGAGAGGATGTGGAGAAAAGGGAACCCTCCTACACTGCTGGTGGGAATGCAAATTAGTTGAACTATTGTGGGAAGCAGTATGGAGGTTCCTCAAAAAACTCAAAATAGAAATACCATTTGACCCAGGAATCCCATTCCTAGTAATTTACCCTAACAATGCAGCAGCCCAGTTTGAAAAAGACATGCACCCCTATGTTTATCGCAGCACTATTTACAATAGCCAAGAAATGGAAGCAACCTAAGTGTCCATCAGTAGATGAATGGATAAAGAAGATGTGGTACATATACACAATGGGATATTATTCAGCCATAGGAAGAAAACAAATCATACCATTTGCAACAACATGAATGGAGCTAGAGAGTATTATGCTCAGTGAAATAAGCCAAGCAGAAAAAGACAAGTATCAAATGATTTCACTCATATGTGGAGTATAAGAACAAAGAAAAAAACTGAAGAAACAAAAGAGCAGCAGACTGACAGAACCCAAGAATGGACTAACAGTTACCAAAGGGAAAGGGATTGGGGAGGATGGGTTGGAAAGGAGGGATAAGAGGGGAAAAGGGGCATTATGATTAGCAGATGTAATGTTGAGGGGGCACGGGGAGGCTGTACAACTCAAAGACAAGTAGTGACTCTATAGCATCTCACTATGTTGATGGACAGTGACTGTAATGGGGTTGGTGGGGGGGACCTGATGAAGGGGGTAGTTTAATCAGCATAATATTGCACATGTAACTGTAGATTAATGATACCAAAATAAACTATTCAAAAAAAGATGGAAAGGATACTGGTAGCAGGAATACAAACAGGAAGATAATTTAGGATGTGTGGTCCAAGAAAGATGATGGTGGTTTAACCTAAGGTGTTGGCTCTGGAGATGGAGAGAACAGATTTGAGAGACATTAGAGAGGAGGAATTAGCAGAATTTGATCAGATAATCATACTTTATGAGAAGATATTATATACATGTGTATAAGCACTAGATGTGTACATATATATTTTATACATAGAGCTATATGTATATATATAACATTAGAAGAACAATAAAGACCCTGTTTGGCCAGTAAAAAAAAAAAAAGATTGCTGGGAATTTCACCTTATTATTGAACTAGCAAAGAAGCATTGCAAAGGGCACAACGAGATTCGATGTATGAGTGTATCGAAATGGCTCCCTTGACCTCTGCATTTCCTCCAGAGATATGCCCAAGGTTGGTGGTTAAGGCCACCTGGTAGAGCCAGGAACTCAGAAATGCATGTTCACTGCCATGTATAATGTTCAGGATGTCATCACTCAAGGGTTAATCTCACTGTCATCTAAGGAAAATCTTCCTTGTGTCCCTGCTAGATGTTTTCACATACTAATTGCTTCTCTGTCTGTTAGGGCTATAGCATGTCTGGCTATGGTGTAACACAAATCTCCTCTGGGAAATAGTGGTGATGGGACCATAACTTGCCCATTATAGGTTCAGCTCAACCCTTGCCACCTCCATCCCAGACAATTTAAGCATAACACAATTCCAGTACTTGGCAAATATGGGGCAGCACCTATGTAGAGATTCAGCTTTCAGGTGTTTTCAGTTGACTAACTGATCTGGCTTAGTCAGCTCTCCCCTTTGCTGCTCTCTTCTTAGCATTCAGAACTCAACTCAAATGTCACCTCATATACCCTTTGGCAGCCCACCAGCCCTAGTCATTACTGTTTTGTCTTCACTGTACTAACAATACTCAAAATTCTCTCTTTATTGGTGTTAGTATTCATTGTTGGATTCCTACTCCTTGAGGGCAAGTCTGCTTGTCTTGCTCCCTGCAGACATCCTGGAGTTTAGAAGAATACCAAGCAATAACAGGTCCTCAATGAACATTATTTGACAGGCTGATTATTCCCCAGATCCTTCAGCTCCTCTGTTACAAAGCTTACAGTGAAGTGTTTAATAAAGTATCACACTTTGGAATTTACGAATGCCCTTATAATTCCAAGATATTTTCAGTTGACAAGCTGGGAGAGAGGCACAGTGGGGAACGGTGTGATCTACTCACTAAGAAGACAGACAGTGGGAAACTGTCAGAAGTTGCTCAAAGGTTAAAGAGTAAAAGTATAGGTGATAACTCAAGGTTGTTGTGACAACTCAAGGGAGTTGGTGGTGGATAAAGGTATTGAGTGAGCTGAATATTTTTAACTCTCTGTGTTTTGGGATCCACTGAGGAGTTTTCTGAGAATTATTCTGAGGTTGGAATCTATTCAGTCCAATGCCATAATATTTTAAAGCTATACTTTGTTTATATATTAATCTTGACTACCTGGTTCCAGTTTTTAGCTTGTGTTTAGTAAAATCCTTAAATTAGTGATATTCTTCTCTTTTATTTTTGTCTATTTCCCATACTCATCTTCTATTTTCTAGTTATGTGCAGCTTTCATTAAGAAAATACCACTCAGCGTGGTAAAAAGAACCAGTGTTTAAGCCTTAGACTAGACTTGAGGTTTATCATCCGTCTGCCTCAGGTCAAACCGAGTCTCAGTTTCTCATCTGTAAAATGTGGAAACCTTGTGGTTTATTACTTCCTCTGAAGTTGAGTGGTATTTGGATGGCTGTGGATATTTGGAAGATGGGTAAAGGAAGCTAAGTTGGGGATATGATTTATTTGGGTTTAGTAGTTAAATTATTGCTGGATGTCTTGGTGTAGAGATCTTCAGGGCATGCTGATTTAGCTCTCATATGACAAAAGAACAGGGCCAGAGGCTGTATTCTATGGTGGTCACTACTGGCATATGCAGATAATGGAGGAGAAACAGATTTCAAATGTATTGAGTAAGAAGCTAGTCTGGATTATTCTTCCAGATTCTCTGATTTTGTTGCTTGTCGGTTTTGTGAATTATTTAATTTGCTTTGAATCCTTTTCTGATTTAAAGAAATATTCACTTTCCTATCTAATATTTTCTCACAGTTTAGTATTCCTTTTCTTAAAGATGGCATTCCCAAATGGCATAAGATTCAGGCCCCATAAAAACCTGGATCTACTCCTGCTTGGTAAGAAGATTTGTAAGGTATTCAGACCTTTGTTGGGTCAAAACTTGACTCACTGAAAACAATTTTTGGTATGAGATAACAGAATCATATGGAGCCTACAATGTGCTATAATTCCATGGATTTTGTGCTCTTGGTAGAAGATGTTCTACATTTTTCTAAAAATGCTGTTATTTCATAATTGAAAAAAGAGTTGTTTGGCAGACCAGGTTTGCTCTGTGTGGCCTCAGGGTAAAAGCAAGAGGAAAGGGCTCCTGCCATCAGAATCAATTGGGAATCTTGTGTATGTATCTGGCATCTGCGTAACTCTCAAGCCTCATCTCCTTCTACTGCTACTGGGACTGAAACACAGCTTAGAGGCAGCTTTCAAGATAAGAAGATGAGACCTGGAATTCACACAGCTGTTCGTAGCCATCCTTACTATCCATGGCAATTCCAATTTCCCTTCTCTATTTTTTCCAAGGTATTATCACCATATGACCTATTAAATATGTATTGTTTAGTGTCTCTTTGCCCCAGCTAGATTGTGATTCAGTGATGAAAGTGATATTTTACCCACTTATTCACTGCTGTATCCTCAGTGCCTAGAAAAATGTCTGGCATGCAGTAGATGTTCAAAACATCTGTTGAATGAATGAATGCAACTCCTAGCAGAGAGAGTATGGTGAGATGACATCCCATTTCTCTGTTGAGAAACCCGTATCTCCATTTGCTTAGATTGAGACAGGTCCAGTTTAAAAGATATATATAAATATTCCTCATTTTTCACACTGAAGCAAGATCTGTAACTCTTTTTTAGCTCTATCTCTGTACTCCATTGTGCTGTTGATTAATGCAGTGATAGTGTATTTGATTGGCTCAGTCAAGGTGAGCATAAGTGTGCTTCCTTCTTTTTTCTTTAAAATGTATTTCATTTTATTATAAAAGAATACATCATCATTAAAAAGCCAAACATTTCAGAATTATAACATAGCTCCCCTCTGACTACATTTCTGCAAAAATGACCAGTGTTAGAAAGTTGTTCTATAGCTGTCTTAGATCTCTTTTCATCTTCTTTATAACTTGTCAACTATAATTACTAAATACTTACATTGAATAGAGAGGCTTGCTTTGGGGAAATGCCAGAAGTCAACAAAAGACATGATCTTTGATTTCGGAAACTAAAATTTAAATATGGATGTGGGGCAAATATATGAAAAAGACAGTACTTCTGAAGAACTATGTAGGCAAGTACTAATTAATTCTGTGAAAATGAGAAGTATGTGTTAGAGGACAAAGAGCTGTAGAGCAAATGAGACCAAATGAGACAAACTAAGGATGAGTACCTTCTGGTCCCATTTGATGTTCAAATGGAAATAAACGATTCTTTATCTTTCTACAGTGCTTTTCTTCCCAAATGGTTATAAAAAAAAAGTGTGCTTAAAGAATTCTTCTCATATATATATAATTAAAAAAAACAGGTCATTCCTCCTTAACGAAAAGGCCACCATTGTGTTAGGCTCCAACTCCCCTGGAATAGCTGCTGTTCTGTGATGCTGTTGGACAGACGCACTGAGAGGAGTTTGTGTAAAAGTGAATGCAGTTCTGTCCATTGCTATGTAACCAGGAAAAAAGAAATCCTTTTGGGTGGCATGGGTAAGGATCTTGCATGTAGACTATAGTTTAAAATTGCCTTGTGACTTTGTCAAGCTCTTTGACCCGCATTCAGAACACTGTGACAGTGCCCCTGCCGGTGAGTCACCATACTGTATCTATCAGCAGCCACCTCCAGAGCTTTAGTCTCCAGCTGCTGTTTTTCTTTCAATCCATTGGCACTTTTTATTTAAAATGGCTATAGACCACATAGCTTTGACTGAGAAAGGAAAGCAAAAGGGTAGTGTTTCCCTAAAACCATTATTTTATGGGGACAAAAGAGCAAGGTTTTCTGAATCAACCTTTAAGAAGTACAGATATTGAACATGTTAACAATACTAGGGTTCCTCCAAAAAAACACATTACACCCACCTCACTGGGTCTATTTAGTGGAATGTCGTGCAAGATGAAAAGAAAGAAAAGCTCAAACTGCATCTTCTAACAAGGTGCCATCAGTAATGCCCACAAGGGTCATCATCCTGATTTAAGACCTTGTTTCCTTCAGTGCATCACTTAAGGCTCTCTGGATGGGGAAACACACCCTCAACCCTAAACAGAATGTTAGAAAGTCAGCCTGTTCTGCGGCCCCATGCCTTCCCTGCCAATTCCCTTGGACTCTCTGTCCTGTAGCATCCATTCTCTGGATCATGTATAGTATAGAATTACTGATGTACATTTGTACTCCTAAACTTAGACCCTTGGCATGTGTATTTACATATAATAGGAGCTTTGTTCTCATTTTTTAAATAGGAAAACTTGTGCTTTTTGAACGTATCTTCTTAGGAAGAGCAATCAGGGAGAACTCAGCTGGCTTTTGAAAACTGAGTTTCTACTGAAAGTTTCCTGCTATTCTCTTGACAATCTTATTACTATCAAAGCACTTGAATATTTGGGATGACAATGAACACTCACTGCAGGGAAGAGAGGAGCAAGGCCTTAAGTGGGAGGGGGCCACTAACAATTGTGCCCCCTGTTGCAGCCGTAATAATTTAATATTCTCATACTGGGAGGCTCCTGTTTGCTTAGCCTGTATTGAGCTGCTCCTGTGTTGTTTCCCTTTGGCCAAACTATCTGAGTTGTCCCTTGAACAGCCTGTAAGACTTCAAACAAAAGATCATGCTGATTATGGCCTAAGGGCAGGATTTTTGTTTTGCCTGGGAGTCAGTAATTTAACTGTTACACAAAGGGAAGCTTCTGCATTTTGAACAAAATTTATTTCTATTGTATTATGTTTGTATTAAACTTGTTAGTAGATCAATAGTTTTTCTTCTTGTTGACTACTTCTCTCTTCCTGAAATATAGGGATGACACATCCACTAAATGATAGAGACTAGAGATGCGGGTGTTGCCACACTCTGATACCTGTTTCTGTTTGTTTTGTACTTTGTGGCTGGATTGCACTTTTTTTTTTCAGTGAATTTAACTCGTTCATTTAAAGTTCTCTTTAGTATCAGGTAGGATTTGAAGCTGTCATGTTAAAGATGCTAAACCGAAGAGACAGATTATTCTTTCATGTAATTCCTACTCTTGTATTTTTCCTGGTATCAATGCAGAGGATAAATTTGAAGTCTTTTGGGCATTATCATTTGAAAATAGATTTACAGTTGTTTTGGCATAGTATGGCACAGAATATACTATAAGGAGGAGTTTTCTTAATTGTATCACGTGGGAGATTCTGTTACATCTTTGCCACGATAATGTACTGTAATCAACACTTGGAGGGTACTTGTTGTAATGAGCTCCAGGAGAATTTCTGAAAAAGAAAAGGAACAGAAAGACTAACATAGGTCTTTGAACACTGATTTCGACTGGGAATTTGGGGCTTATCCAAGGTTACAGATGTGCTAGGTAGAGAGTTAAATTAGAATGACCTGATCACAACGTGTTTTTTGATCATCATGGGCTGTTTTCAAAACATACTTTTAAAAGGGACAAGAAATATTCATTGAGCTGTGAAGCATTGGTCCTTTGGTTTTATTTTATTTTATTTAAAATACCACATCACCATGGGAAAGGGGATATTTCAGTTCCTTACTTTGTCAACAATTTTAGGAATTTGAAGTCTTTACCTGTTGCTACAGGGATGGTTTTCTTTTGAGCATACCTCAGAGCAGAGTTTAAGCAATGTGAGCTCATTAAGAAATGCTAGACTGTGGTTTGAAATGTCCCTTTGAGATTCCCAGGACCACAGGGGTTTGATCTCTTGTTTTAGAGTCTGTTGACCTCACTCAGAGGGCTTCATGGTATCTGTGCAATTCTATTGTTTACATTTGTACTCAGGATGGTGAGAAGAGTTTTTATTCTAAACTTCACCTCCAACTTGGGTTCATAGAGCATTTTAACATGAATTATTATTATTGGAGTATTTGTGCTAAATCCCCATGGAGAACAGTGGCTCTTAAGGAAGTGGCTAATAGTATGACCATTATTATGATAACAAAGAATGTAATGTAGGCTAAGGAGCAGACCTCCAAGGGTCACACCCTACTCTTTCTTTGTATGTGTATATATGTGTTTGTAAGTTGCTGGACAAACAAACAACAAGTAATGGAGAGTATAAGGGAAATGATTCCTTTTCAATAAGAGCTCTAAGTGCCGAGTACATGTGTCTAGATGTGTTTAGATGTCTGAGTCTCTTTGTGAGCACCAAAGATATTTAATTATCAGTTTTAAAAATGAGATGTGAAATGGACACATAGAATATTCCATGGATGTTTGCATTCTTAATTTTTAAAGGCCCAGTGTTACAAACTTGGGTCTAAGTAAGAGTGAAGCAAGAACAAATCAAAACAGAACAGATGCAGAGAGACATTAATAATTGAACTGATTCAGGCTCAAGATAATTTAAAAGTTCTAGTAGAGAATTTTACTGGGGAAAGTACAAGATAAAATTTCCATAAGTTGCATTTGCTAGGTCCTTGGTGGTAAGCATGTTCAAATTGTCATCTGACTGATGCTGAATACGTATTGCAGGGCCACTGGTTTCTCCTGAGGAGGACACATTTTCTTTACAGTCTCACTTGGCAAGCACTGTCTTATTTTCCAGTGTTAACTTGGCATGGACATTACAGCTGTAGGAGGCAGAGTGGCATAGTTGTTAGGGAAATGGACTCTGAAGCTGATTGTCCTGGACTCAGTCCCAGCTCCGCCAATTAGAAGTTGCATCACAGAAAGCAAGCTATACCTCCCTGTGCCTTAGTTGCTTTATTTGTAAAATAAGGCTGTTATGAAGATTACAAAAGTTAAAACCTAAAGGGTATTACAGTGCAGTGCACATAGTAAGTTGTTTTAGCTCTCTGTGTCTAAGTTTCCTGTTTTAGGGTAGTAATTGTACTTCTCCCGTAGAGTTATTCTTAAGATTTGATGAGTTAATATTGTATATGTGAAAGTGCTTACAGCAGTGCCTGGCATTGTGTAAATTTTATCAATAATTATTATTCTACAGAACAAATATATTTCCTTAACTCCAGTTCTTTCAGAAAACATACACAGCTAATTTCATGAAGAATGTTGTTCTATTCACATCCAATTCTTTAAAAAAAAAATCAGAAGTGCTAGTCAAAATCCATCACATGATCTCACTTGCATCTGAAGAATTTGGAATCCTATTTGGAAATCATGAAACCATAGAAGAAATCAATTTCCATACAAACAACAATGAATCTCTTTAGGAACCTACCCCCAACTTACTTTATCTTATTTATCTTTTATTCAGAAAAAAAATTGGGGTTCCAGAAAAATACCCTTTTTCTTTTCAGTAAATTTTAAGGATTCTCCCCTCACCTCCATTAAATGGCCTTTCTGGGAAAACTTTGTCCATTTTAAGAAGTGACTGACAATGATTCCCTGTTAAATTCTGAGTACATTCTGGTGCACACAGTAACATGCAATGATCTGAAGATCATGCAGCTGTTAGGGTTTTTGTTTTGGCAAGATAATCCCCAATTTGAAGTCTTCAGACTTTTGGTCATAAATAACTCCTACTTACTTTTATTCATTAGTTTATTCATTCAACAAATAGTATTAGGATGCCTATGTCCCTGACACTGGGCTAGGTGTTCATTATCTTGAAAAGAACATGTGTTTTTTAAGTAGTCGACAAGACCCTGCCTCAGTGTTTTACATACTGTGGGTTGTGATCTATGAATAGGTTATAAGATAAATTTAAGGGTTGTGACCAAAATTTAAAAAATAAAATGAAGTAGAATGGAAAATAGCAGAGTATACTGTTTTAATACATATTATTTCCCAAAAATTTCCAAATATTTCTATTTTAGTATCTTTCATGTATAGATACATGTATCTTTGACTCATGTATATGTCACTATGTAAAGTGTATTATTTTAGATGATTATCCACAAAGTTTGAAAACTGCACTCAGTAGTGATCTGCATCTCTCTGTACTTCTCCCATCTCCTTTACCTTCTCTTGTTCACTCTGCTCCAGACCTGCCCCTTTGCTTTCTCTTCAACTTGCCAAGCAACTCCCCTTAAATTTCTCTCAGGTCTCTGCTCCAATATGCCTTCTCAGGGATTTCTTATCCTGACCATTCTGTATGAAATAGCTCACCATGCTCCCATTCCCTCACTTCACATTTCTATCTACTTTATTCAGCCTTAATTTACTTGTAGAGACTAGAGCTCAAACAGTTTCTGATGTGTTGTCACCATCTGACGTGATTTTTGGTCTTGTCTTTCTATCCTCATCAAAATGAACACACCATGAGCTCAGGACTTGGTTGTATTCACCACTGCACCACTGGCCCCTAGAACAGTGCCTGGCCTGTAGGAAATGCTAAAAAAAAAAAAAGAAACCAAAAAACCCTTGTTGAATAAATAAGGAAAGAGCAAATAGGTAATGGAATTAAAGTGTCATATTGGTTCTTGCTTTATTGCATATAAATGATGTTAGAAGGACTACTAATTTACTCCTCCAAATTTGGACTTTTCCCAGCTTTCCAGCTTCCTTTCCTTTCCTTCCCAATCTTACTCCCCATGTTTATGATCGCTGTGCTTCCACAGCTCAGAGAGCCCAGCAGTTCTTTTTATAAACACAGAAAACTGTGCCACACACCTGTGCCTTTGCAGACACTCTTCCCACTGTCTGGAATGCTCTTCTCTCCACTTTTGCTCATTCCCCTGGATAACTCTGCTGGCTCTTCAAGTTTTGGTTTAGACTTCGTCTTTCCCTGGAAGTCCTCCATGATCTTCCTGGCTGGGGAAGATGTTTCTTCTCCTGCTTTAATATCACTCTATGAATTTTTAATACCCATGTGTGTGACTTCTTGCTTATGAGCTATTTGAGAGCAGAAATGAGTCATATTTTTATATTTTTAGAATCTCCCATAGTACTTGGTATACAATAGGAGCTCAATAAATATTTGTTTAACTGAAGGGAAACATGTTGGAAATTTCAGATAGTTTATTTCCTAATTTATCTGAACTGTATTTCCTTGAAATTGACAACTAACCTTTGTTTAGCAAGTTTTATAAGATCTTTAATCCATTAACGAAGAGATATTTTCATAGCTATTGTTTTTCATTTATCGAGAGCAAAGATTTCTTAAAATTGCTTTGAATGAGAGGAGAGGCTAAGTAGCAGGGATGAAGGAAAGACGGAAAGGCGCAGAGGCAAACTGCATCCTCCATCTTGTTTTTCAGCTGTGCACCTGTAGTTGTCTGAGAATGTTTGTTCGATGGGTTTGTTCTTCTTCTTTTTGCTTTTTCTTCGTCTGTCTACTCCTGAGAACTGATCCCTGGAGATGAGAAAGGGATTTGAGTAAAACGTGAAGCTGTCCTTTTAGATCCTGAGAATATGCTGGTAAAAGATTCAGCCAAATGCAGATTTTGGATTGTATATAGTTTGCATTTATATTTGATGCTTTGGCCGTTTTTGCTGTGGATAATTGAGAATTGACTGAACATGTCAACTGCCCAACTTAATATAACCATCTCGGGAAAATTCATTCTTTGCACTCCTTTGCCTTTTTATTGTGATGAAAAGAGAAAAAAAAAAACAAAAAACCAGAGACTCAACGGGCTGTAACTTTAATAGGTCATTCCAGCCAGTGCTTACCTTCACAAAATTCTAATACAGGGAAGACAATACAGTGATCAAAAGCAGTGATGAGATTTTTTAGCAGCATTAACCGTCATGACCTAGCAAAATGAAAGAAAATGGTTTAACAGAACTGTCAGCTTCAATATAGCTAATAAAGGCATGGATAAATGTTTATTACATACTGGAGACAGATCATTTCTGTACAGAAATTGAGGATGACCTTTACTGATAACTCTTATCAGCCTGATATCCTGAGAGGGAGAAGCAAAGGAGAGAGCATATTTGCTGATATTTATGAAAGGTAAAATTATCATGTGCAAATAAAACATTTTAGCAATGGTTATCTCAAGTCACCCTCTTGCCCTCACTTCCATCCTCACAGACATCCCTCATGAAGACATAATATGATTCCACTTTAGGGAACCAATGTGCCTGAAAATGATGTTGGGAAATTCGGAGAAATTCTACCTAAATTCACCATGTCTTAGCAAGGAAAGAATAGGAGCAGACATATATGAATACTTATATCAATAACATTGACTTTTAATTTCTTCTAAGGTATTATAATGATATTGGTATTATAGGATACCCTTTTAATAAAATAGTCTTAATTGTAACTAGGAATTTCAGAGAAATTAGGAATAACCAATCTATGCTATTTGGCTGTGATGAGTTAATTATCTTATATCCATAAAGAGTTAAGAATTTTTGAAAGACCTAGCTGTCTAAATACCATTACTTATTGACATTAGTATTTTCGCTTTTACTATCAACTGTTGGAGTTGGGATGGTGTAAGTAATGGTAGAGGCTTTTTATTTATTTATTTATTTTTCTTTTTCATTCCAAAAGGGGATTTCTTGGTACCTTAGTTCAAACTCTTTATAATTTGAGTTGAGTCATCATAAAAAAAATAAACTAACATTTGATGTGATAATTTTGGTAATTTAGAGAAGAAAATCCCTGAAATATTCAAACCTAACCTTTCTTTTTGTTTGGAAACACATGTCAAATCTTATTACATTGTTCCTGGAATAGTTCTCTGTGTCTGGTGGCTGCCCAGTACATTTTCATTAATGACAGTATTTATGACAAAAAGGAAATCTTAGACACTTGGGAATTTTCTTACATATTCTTATTTTGAGATGTGTTTTTATATAGGGCTACTTTCACTCTAAACTTAAAGTTTTCTTCAGAAGGCATAAAACCCAACATGAATAGTTGATTAAAAGTGGGAAGAACAGACATGCAGTGAATGGAACTCATTTGACATCGCAATTGACAATTCTTGTTTTTAAATTAAATTTGATTTAGTAGAACTGGAAATCTCTTATCCCCTTACCTCTATGGCTTAATCAAATGTCTTTTTTTTCTCTTCCCTTCAGAGGCTCACTTATTTTTTCTATTTTTTTTTAACAACTGTTTTGCACACCTAATATGCTGAAGGTCTGCCAAAAGGGCTGGTCGTATTAAGGCGCCATGGTTGGCACTTTGTGCTTAGAAAAAGGAAGTGACTCCTTTATTTCTCTGTCTTTGCAGCTGCTGCTGTCATGTGTTCCCTTAGTCCGTTTGGGCTGCTCTGAGCCATGACTGCCACTATGAAGATAGGATGAGTCTTCCAGAATGTCACAGGGGGCTTCTTTGGCATTTAATATTGAATATAGACATCAGTGAGGCTGAAAAAGGCAAAACAAGTCTTGCAGATCAGGGAAAACATCAGTTCGTGCCTTGTCATAAATGTGTTGTTTGTGCCCCTGACCCAGTCCCCATACCACGTTTTCTCTAAGCACTATTTCTCTGTTGATATTCAAGAACTGTTGGACACACACACACACACAAACACACACACCCAAACATGAATCCACAGGAAAAAGTGCAAGTGCAAGCATCAGACACAGAAATCTGTAACCTCTCCTTGATGTCCATAGCTGAATTAATTTAGAAAGTAGAAGTTTGCACATGCCTGTTAGGAAAAAGAAACTGGAAAGAGGTCTGTTAACAATTTTTCTACAATCTTAAATTATCATTTGTTCAAACTATAAAGACCAGTAAAGTTGTAATTTGATGAAGTTATACCTTGATAAAGAATAATTAAATATTTACTGTAAAATTGCTCATTAGAATAACATCTCTTAGGTTTATAATTTTCTTTGTTGCTCAGATTTGGTGTCTAAAGCAAGTTACAATAGGAATGAGGTTGACTATTTTTGTGCATATGTGAAAACTGAAAGCCTTAGAAATCTATTTATATTAATTACTTTCTTAAAGATTTTTTCTAGTAAATGGTTATTAATACTTTGTTAGGACAGGTTAGTCAGACAGTACACATGTCTGACAAAGGATGAGGTGACCTGATTCTGGTGCCACGCTTGTGATAAATATTGATCAAAAAAGTATATTTGCTGCATATCTTGGGTTGATAGTCTTTATGATTTTACCTTACAGCCCCATATGTAACTCTTATTATAGGCTGTGTTAAGTACATGCTACATGTATTAACTCATTTAATCCTCATAACATCCATTTTTTATACATGGGGAAGCTGAGGCGCAAAGAATTTAGGAAATTCATTCAAGATTATACAGCTTTTAAGTGGTGGAACCAGTGTTTGCCCCAGGGAGTCTGACCCCAGAGGGCTTCTTTGCCATTGTGCTTTGCTTGCCTCTTAACTATCATGGGACTGGAATTTGAGTAGTTAATTAATAGAGTCCATGTGGCTTTCAGAGGTGTGGTCTGAGTACCAATTTTGTAAGTAGTATTAAGTGATTGGGAAACATTAATTGGCCCTTGTTCTCATAAAGCTGGATGGGGGCAAAAGAAGGCAAACATAAATAATACAATTTACCTGTGTTTGTGGTGGTGGGGTGGGGTAAAAAAGGTGCTTTTTGTACCTCCCCTCTCCTCCAGTAGCTCTCCGTGTTTCCTGACTTGGCTTTTACTTGTCTTTTCTGCCTGTCTGTTTCTACCTCTTAGCATTCATGTGGTGCCTCTTGCTCAGCACAGTCCTTTCCCTCCCTGTGTTTGCAGCCTAGGTGAGGAGACAGACTCGTGTCCTGTCCAGGGACTGGGGAAGCAGACAGAGGGGACATCATGCACTGGCTGGGGCCAGAACGCTCGGTGAAATCTTTTGACTAACAAGAAGAGAAACGTTACTTCTATAATCATAGAAAGTAATTTTTGATTATAAAAGTAATTTTTTAGTATAGAAAATTTATGAAGTATTGGAAAAGTGAGAAGAAAAGAGAAGTCCCCTTTAAGTTAGCATGTAAAAAAAAAAACATAAAACCTTGTTCAACATTAAGACTTTTTTTGCTCCAGGCATAGATCTTTATGAATTTGGAATCATACCAAATATAATATTTAACATAATAATTGAATATATTCATGAACATATGCTATTCTTCTAAAACATGATTTTCTCTTGGTTTCCAAGTATTTATTATACTAGTATACTGTAATCTTTTGTGGATAACTAGGTCATTTACATTTATTCACTGTATAAATACAGGGAAAATGAACATCCTTAAACACAAATGTGCAACTATGATTGAGCTAGAAGAATATGAAATTACTCATATTTTTTAGTTCATGCTGCTCAATGACATTTTGAAATAATATGCCAATTTATATTCCCACCAGCAGAATATAAAAATTAATGCACTTTAAACAATACTGGGGTTACTATTTAAAATTTTTTTGCCTTTGTGATAAGGGACAAATATTCAATTGGGAAAGACAATATTGTCAATTTTATGTTTTAATTATTTCATTCATCAGTAATTTAGCTTGAACATATTTACATTTTTTTGGCACTTGGATTTGTTTTTGTATGGTTAATATTTTTTGTTTAATTAATTAATTAATTACTTTCTAAGTACTCTATTAACCCATTATTCCTCATGTATCCTGGAAAATTTCTTTTATTTATTTATTTATATTTTTAAAATAATTTATTTTGGTATCATTATTCTACAATTACATGTACAATATTTTGGTTATTAAACTACCCCCTTCGTCAGGTCCGCCCCACCAACCCCATTACAGTGACTGTCCATCAGCATAGTGAGATGCTATAGAATCACTACTTGTCTTCTCTGAGTTGTACAGCCCTCCCCAAGCCCCCCCAACATTACATCTGCTAATTGTAATGCCCCTTTTTCCCCCTTGTCCCTCCCTTCCCACCCATCCTCCCCCATCCCTTTCTCTTTGGTAACTATTAGTCCGTTCTTGGGTTCTGTGAGTCTGCTGCTGTTATGTTCCTTCACTTTTTTTCTTTGTTCTTATACTCCACATATGAGTGAAATCATTTGATACTTGTCTTTTTCTGCTTGGCTTATTTCACTGAGCATAATACCCTCTAGCTCCATCCATGTTGTTGCAAATGGTAGGATTTGTTTTCTTCTTATGGCTGAATAATATTCCATTGCATATATGTACCACATCTTCCTTATCCATTCATCTACCGATGGACACTTAGGTTGCTTCCATTTCTTGGCTATTGTAAATAGTGCTGCGATAAACATAGGGGTGCATCTGTCTTTTTCAAACTGGGCTGCTGTATTCTTAGGGTAAATTCCTAGGCGTGGAATTCCTGGGTCAAATGGTATTTATATTTTGAGTTTTTTGACGAACCTCCATACTGCTTTCCACAATGGTTGAACTAATTTGCATTCCCACCAGGAGTGTAGGAGGGTTCCCTTTTCTCCACATCCTCGCCAACATTTGTTGTTTGTGTTTTGGATGTTGGCCATTCTCACTGGTGTGAGGTGATATCTCATTGTGGTTTTAATCAGCATTTCTCTGATGATTAGCGATGTGGAGCATCTTTTCATGTGCCTGTTGGCCATCTGAATTTCTTCTTTAGAGAAGTGTCTATTCATGTCTTCTGCCCATTTCTTAATTGGGTTATTTGCTTTTTGTTTGTTAGGGTGCGTGAATTCTTTATATATTTTGGATGTCAACCCCTTATCAGATACGTCATTTATGAATATATTCTCCCATACTGGAGGATGTCTTTTTGTTCTACTGATGGTGTCCTTTGCTGTACAGAAGCTTTTCAACTTGATATGGTCCCACTTGTTCATTTTTGCTTTTGTTTCCCTTGCCTGGGGAGATATGTTCATGAAGAAGTCGCTTATGTTTATGTCCAAGAGATTTTTGCCTATATTTTTTTCTAAGAGTTTTATGGTTTCATGACTTACATTCAGGTCTTTGATCCACCTTGAGTTTACCTTTGTGTATGGGCTTAGACAGTAGTCCAGGTTCATTCTCTTACATGTAGCTGTCCAGTTTTTCCAACACCAGCTGCTGAAGAGGCTGTCATCTACCCGTTGTATATCCAAGGCTCCTTTATCAAATATTAATTGACTGTATATGTTTGGCTTAATGTTTGGATTTTCTATTCTGTTCCAGTGGTCCGTGGGTCTGTTTTTGTGCCAATACCAAATTGTCTTGATTACTGTGGCTTTGTAGTAGAGCTTGAAGTCAGGGAGCGTAATTCCCCGTTTTATTCCTCCTTCTCAGATTGCTTTGGCTATTCGGGGTCTTTTGTGGTTCCATATGAATTTTAGAATTATTTGTTCCAATTCATTGAGGAAAGCTGTTGGTACTTTGATAGGAATTGCATTGAATCTGTAGATTGCTTTAGGTAGTATAGCCATTTTGACAATATTTATTCTTCCTGGCCAAGAGCATGGGATGCATTTCCATTTGTTAGTGTCCTCTTTAATTTCTCTTAGGAGTGTCTTGTAGTTTTCAGAGTACAGGTCTTTCACTTCCTTCGTTAGGTTTATTCCTAGGTATTTTATTCTTTTTGCTGCAATTGTGAATGGAATTGCTTTTCTGATTTCTCTTTCTGTTAGTTCATCGTTAGTGTATAGGAAAGAAACAGATTTCTGTGTGTTAATTTTGTATCCTGCAACTTTGCTGAATTAGATATTAGTTCTAGTAGTTTTGGAATGGAGTCTTTAGGGTTTTTTATGTACAGTATGATGTCATCTGCAAATAGTGACAATTTGACTTCTTCTTTACCAATCTGGATGCCTTGTATGTCTTTGTTTTGTCTGAATGCCTTGCCTAGGACCTCCAGTACTATGTTGAATAACAGTGGAGAGAGTGGGTATCCCTGTCTTGTTCCCGATCTTAGATGAAAAGCTTTTAGCATCTCGCCGTTAAGTATGATGTTAGCTGTGGGTTTGTCATATATGGCCTTTATGATGTTGAGGTACTTGCCATCTATACCCATTTTTTTTGAGTGTTTTTATCATGAATGGTTGCTGAATTTTGTCAAATGCTTTTTCAGCATCTATGGAGATGATCATGTGGTTTTTGTTCTTCTTTTTGTTGATGTGGTGGATTATGTTGATGGATTTTCGAATGTTGTACCATCCTTGCATCCCTGGGATGAATCCCACTTGATCATGGTGTATGATCCTCTTGATGTATTTTTGAATTCGGTTTGCTAATATTTTGTTGAGTATTTTTGCATCTACGTTCATCAGGGATATTGGTCTGTAATTTTCTTTTTTGGTGAGGTCTTTGCCTGGTTTTGGTATTAGACTGATGCTGGCTTCATAGAATGAGTTTGCAAGTATTCCCTCCTCTTCTATTTTTTGGAAAACTTTAAGGAGAATCGGTGTTATTTCTTCACTATATGTCTGGTAGAATTCAGAAATGAATCCATCAGGTCCGGGGGTTTTGTTCTTGGGTAGTTTTTTGATTACCAATTCAATTTCATTGCTGGTGATTGGTCTGTTTAGTTTTTGTGTTTCTTGCTTGGTCAGTCTTGGGAGGTTGTATTTCTCTAAGAAGTTGTCCATTTCTTCTAGGTTTTCCAGCTTGTTAGCATATAGATTCTCATAATATTCTCTTTGTATTTTTGTGGGGTCCATTGTTTTTTTTCCTTTCTCATTTCTGATTCTGTTTATGTGTGTAGATTTTCTTTTTCTCTCAATGAGTCTGGCTAGGGGTTTATCTATTTTGTTTATTTTTTCAAAGTACCAGCTCCTGGTTTCATTGATTTTTTTCTATTGTTTTATTCTTCTCAATTTTATTTTTTTCCTCTCTGATCTTTATTATGTCCCTCCTTCTGGTGACTTTGGGCCTCATTTGTTCTTCTTTTTCCAATTTCAGTAATTGTGTCTTTAGACTATTCATTTGGCAATGTTCTTCCTTCTTTAAATAGTCCTGGATTGCAATATACTTTCCTCTTAAAACTGCCTTTGCTGCGTCCCACAGAAGTTGTGGCTTTGTGTTGTTGTCATTAGTCTCCATATATTCTTTGATTTCTGTTTTGATTTGGTCGTTAACACATTGATTAATTAGGAGAATGTTGTTATGTCTCCATGTATTTGTGAGCCTTTTTGTTTTCTTTCTAAAATTTATTTCTAGTTTTATACCTTTATGATCTGAGAAGTTGGTTTGTAGGATTTCAATATGTTTGAATGTACAGAACTTATTTTTGTGGCCTAGTATGTGGTCTATTCTGAAAAATGTTGCACGTGCACTTGAGAAGAATGTGTATCCTGCTGCTTTAGCGTGCAGAGTTCTGTAGATGTCTGTTAGGTCCATCTGTTCTAGTGTGTTGTTCAGTGCCTCTGTGTCTTTTCTTATTCTCTGTCTGGTTGATCTGTCCTTTGCAGTGAGTGGTGTGTAGAAGTCTCCTAAAATGAATGCATTGCTGTCTATTTCCTCCTTTAATTCTGTTAGTATTTGTTTCACATATGCTTGTGCTCCTGTATTGGGTGCATATATATTTATAATGGTTATATGTTCTTGTTGGATTGACCCTTTTATCATTATGTAATGTCCTTCTTTATCTCTTGCTACTTTCTTCGTTTTGAAGTCTATTTTGTCTGATACAAGTACTGCAACACCTGCTTTTTTCTCTTTGTTGTTTGCATGAAATATCTTTTTCCATCCCTTCACTTTTAGTCTGTGTATATCTTTGGATTTGAGGTGAGTTTCTTGTAGGCAGCATATAGATGGGTCTTGCTTTTTTATCCATTCTGTTACTCTGTGTCTTTTGATTGGTGCATTCAGTCCATTTACTTTTGGGGTGATTATCGATAGATATGTACTTATTGCTGTTGCTGGCTTTAAATTTGTGGTTACCAAAGTTCAAGGGTTGCTTCTTTACTATCTAAATATCTAACTTAACTTTCTTGTTAAGTTATTGTAAACACTGTCTGATGTTTCTTTATTTCTCTCCTTTATTATTCTTCCTCCTCCATTCTTTATATACTAGGTGTTTTACTCTTTGCCTTTAGTTAGTATTTGGATGGTCTGCTTTTTTGCTATGATTTTATTTTCTCTGGTGACATCTTTTTAGCCTTAGGGGTGCTTCCCTCTAGAGCAGTCCATTTAATATATCCTGTAGTGGTAGTTTATGAGAGGTAAACTCTCTCAACTTTCGTTTGTCTGGAAATTGTTTAGACCCTCCGTCATATTTAAATGATAATCGTGCTGGATACAATATTCTTGGTTCGAGGCCCTTCTGTTTCATTACGTTAAATATATCACGCCATTCTCTTCTGGCCTGTAAAGTTTCTGTTGAGAAGTCTCATGATAGTCTGATGGGTTTTCCTTTGTAGGTGATCTTTTTTCTCTCTCTAGCTGCCTTTAATACTCTGTCTGTATCTTTGATCTTTGCCATCTTAGTTATTATGTGTCTTAGTGTTGTCTTCCTTGGGTCCCTTGTGTTGGGAGATCTGTGGGCTTCCGGGGACTGCACGACTATTTCCTTCCCCAGCGTGGGAAAGTTTTTAGCAGTTATTTCTTCAAAGACACTTTCTATCCCTTTTTCCCTCTCTTCTTCCTCTGGTACTCCTGTAATGCGAATATTGTTCTGTTTGGATTGGTCCCACAGTTCTCTTAATATTCTTTCATTCCTAGAGATCCTTTTAACTCTCTGTGCCTCAGCTTCTCTGTATTCCTGTTCTCTGATTTCTATTCCATTAACAGTGTCTTGTATCTCATCCAGTCTGCTGTTAAGCCCGTCGTTTGCTTGTCTGATTTCTGCATTGTCTTTCCTCACTTCCCTCACTTCCTCCCTCAGCTCTTGCACATTTCTCTGTAGATCCATCAGCATGGTTATGACTTTTATTCTGAATTCTTTTTCAGGAAGACTCTGCATTTCCATCCCTGCAGGCTCCCTCTCTGGGGTTGTCTGGTTGATCTTAGTCTGGACCATATTCCTCTGTCTTTTCATAGCTGTAGAAGTGGTCGCTGGTAGTTGCCATGTATGCCAGCTGGGCTCTTTAAGACTTTAAAAAGAGAAAAAAAAAGAGAGAAAGAAAGAAAAAAAGAAAGAAAAGAAAAAAAAGAAAGAGAAGAAAAAACAAAAAACAAACAAAACAAAACAAAACAAACAAACAAAAAAATGCCCACCGGGAGTAGATTCTGTGGGGATGCTGTAGGTGGTGATGTTGCTCCACTATTCCGCAGCCATGGTCGCACCGCTCCGCAGGGCCCTTTATAGCTCTGGCCGGGGTGGGAACGAATCGGAGGCTGTTGTTCTCTGTGGGAAGTCTAAGTGCGGCTATGCTTTCCGAGTTGCCAGCTAAGAGGTCCGAAACTCCCCAGGACTCCCAGCCTGCTGGGCTGAGTGTGCCGGGGCGATCCAGCTCCTCTGCTGGGCTCCTGTCTCTTTAAGACCGGTGAAAATAGCGTGTGCTTTTCTTTTTTTTCTTTCCTTCCTGGGAGCCGGCCCCAAGCATGCTGGCACATTCCCTGCTCAGATCCTGCACCTTCTGTGTCTCCAGTCTCCACTACACCACGCGATGTGTGTCAGCGGTCCCCGCGCAGATCACTGCGGCTGGTTATTTTGCGGGGTGTACTTCCACTCCCTCCCAGCTCTGAATCCTTTCCTCCCGCCGTGCACTGGGGTGGGTGAGTGCTCGTGTCCCGCTGGTTCGCGGCTCAGTGTCTTACCTGCCTCGGGGGTGCCGTGTCCTCTTGGTTGTAGCTGCACGCTGTGCGCTTTCCTGTGTATTCTGGTCTCTCTTTTAGGAATAGTAGTACTTGCTGTATTTTCATAGATATATATAGTTTTGGGAGGAGATTTCTGCTGCCCTGCTCATGCTGCCATCCTCCTGGAAGTTCTGGAAAATTTCTTAAATTGTTACTTTCCTTTAAAATTTATTTAGATAACTTTGACATGTAGAGAAGTGTATAATTTTCACTTAGTCAAAATTATGTATTTACCAACTAGAGGTCAAATAAATGTATACCTATACATTTTTCTAGTTATGTTTACGTGATCACATTTACCTTTTTTAGTACATCTAAAATTAACTGCTTTCACTTTATCTTATCCAAAAAGGAGATAGAACCAGAAATATTTTTTTACTACTTATCTAGGTTGTACTCACCCTTCCCTCCCAACAACTCAAATTTCTACCTTTTTAACTTATAATGTGCTTACGTATTTTCATCTGTTTCTGGCTTTTTGTTCTGTTCCATTAATTTGTCTGTTATCACTCTGAAAATATCTAAATTATTGTTTCTGTCACTGAAAATGTCAATTATTATTAATCTTTTAAAAAACCACAAATTTTTAAAGTTTATTGCTTCATATAATCTTTAGAACAATTTTTTTCAAGTTCTGAAACCATAACAAAACTCAGCATGGAAAACAAAACAAGATACCACATGGAAATTTTCTTTAAATTAGGTGATATTTATAATTTAATAAGGAAAAAATTTTAAACTGTTAAAATCCAACCTTGCTAACTATATATATTTAATTATTTTTGTATTTTCCTCAGTAAAATTTTAAGCTTTCATGAGTTCCACACTTACCTTGTTAGGTTTATTTCTAGATATTTAATATTCTTGATACCTACTGAAAACAGGGTATTTTGATGTGTTATTATTGAGATGTTGGAAAACCCTTGAATGTTCATATGTGTATTTTATAAATGACCATCTTATAGAATTATTTTCTTTCTTTTATACATTTTTTCTAATTAATCTCTTGGGATTTTATTTAACACATATTATCTTCTAAAAAAAAGTTTGTTTCTGCTTTTCTGGTATTCATGCCTCTTACTTATTTTTCTTGTTTCATTACATTGATTAGAATTTCCATGACAGTATTCATACTAGTTGTAATATCCTTATATGTTCTTGACTTTTATTGGACTGTTTCTACACATATTTTTCCATTACGTGAGAAGACATCATCTTTAATTTGAAATTTAATTCTTCAACATATTACAAAATTAGTTATTTAATCTTAGGTTAAAATATTTATTTCAGAATTGTATATCTCTTTATCAAATGCTTTTTTGGCCATTGATTTAGGAGAATATGTAGTTCCTATATTTTTGCTTACTTGTGGATAAAACAATATTAAGATATTGAACCATCTTTGAATTCTTTTAAGACATCTTACTTGGTCAGAGAAGAATTTTGTTCTTTAGTTTTACATGGATTTGATATATTAGAAGTTTTAAATAACTTCATCTTTTTACTGACTTCATTAAGTGTTTTCTGTTTTTCTGTGCTATGGAACAGACATGATCAGTTCCTAAAAAGATTGAAAGAACTTACCCTTAAAACTGAAAATTAATTCTTTATAAACCAAAAAATATATCTTTTTCTGATTTCTATAACCTTTGTCCTCAATTTTGGTTATTTACACAATTCCTTGTAAGAATTCAATGTTTTAAAGGTTTCTATTTCATTAAATTGTTCACTGATTTAACTTCTTCCATAATAGTTATTTCAAGTTTTCTGCCTCTTTAATTAATTTGGTAGTGAACATTTTCCTAGAAAGTAGTTGATTTATGAAAATTATTTAAAAATAAATGTTATTTAAAAAGATACAATAAAGTCACCCTTTTTTAAGTGTGATAAGTTTTGACATATACATGACCACATCCATAGCTAAGATATCAAACAGCTCCACCACACCAGTAAGTTCCCTTTTATCCCTTTTTAGCCAATACCTACTGATGCACATTATATCACTCTAAACTAGTTTTACTTCTACTAGAATTTCATAGGAATGGAATTCAATATTCATAGTCATTCAGTATGTACTCTCTTTGGTTTGGTTTCCTTCATGTAGCATAAATTTGAAAAGATTCTTCCATGTTACTGTGTATATCAGCAGCTAATTCCATTTTGTTGCTGTGTATTACATTATGTGGTATACTACAATTTCTTTATGCATTCACCTGCTGATGGGCTTTTGGGATGTCTCTAGATTTGAGCTACTTCAAATAAAGTTGCTGTGAGTATTTGAGTAGAAGTCCATGTAAACATAACTTTCCACATATGAGCATAATTCCTAGGTCATATAGTAGGTGTATATTTACTTTTTAAAAGAAATTGTCAAACTTTTCTGTTGGTCTGTGGCCTATCTTTTCATTCTCATAACACTATCTTAGGAAGGCCAGAAATTTAAAATTTTGGTGAAATCCAGTTTATCAATTTTTCTCATATTTATGGATTGTGCTTTTGGTGTCATAGCTGAGAAAACTTTGCATAACTTGAGCTTACAAAGTTTTTTTTCCCTTATTTTCCTCTAGAAGTTTTATAGTTTTAAGTTTTAGATTGATATCTATGATCTATTGTGAGCTAATTTTTGTACACAGTTCAAGATATGGATGGGTAGTAATTTTTTTAATGGATATTCAATTGTTTGAGCATCATTTGTTGAAAAGATGATCCTTTTTACTGAATTGTCTTTCTGTCTTTGTCAAAAATTACAGAACCATGTATGTGTGGTCTATTTCTGGACTCTGTATTCCCTTGAATTCATCTAGTAGTCTATAATCTCTTTATAATTATCACATTATGATTTCTCAGGTAGTGTTCGTTCTTTTAATTTGGTCTTTTTCAATGTTGTTTTGGCTATTTTATGTCTTTGGCATTTCTCAGTGAATTTGAAGTCAGCTTGTACATTTCTATAGGAAACTACTAAGATTTTGATTAGGATTGTGTTAGAAATAAATTTTGATACAATTGACAAATTATCAAATAGTATTAAATATTCTGATCTATAAATGCAGTAAACCTTTCCATTTACTTAAGTCTTCTTTAATTTCTCTAAGCAATACTTTATGTTCAATATGCAGGTCAAATACATCTTTTGTCATATTTCCCTTAAGCATTCATATTTTGATGTGATCAAGTGATATTGTATATTAATTTCAATTTCCCTTTGAGCATTGCTAGTGTATACAAATTCCATTGATTTTTGTATATTTATCGTGTGTATTGACCCTCACTAACTCAGTTTTAGTAGCTTTTAAAAGAGTCCATTGAATTTCTACATAGTTGATCATGTTTTCTGTGAATAAAGATAATGTTTATTCTTTTCCAGTCTAAATGCTTTTTATTTATTTTTGTTGCCTTGTTTCACTGGCTAGAAGTTCTGGTATAATTCTGAAAGAAATAGAGTAGTAGACTTCTTTGCCTTGTTCTTCATCTTAAGGGGAAAGAATTCAGTCTTTTGTCATTAAGTGTAATGTTAGCTACTGGTTTTTCAGATACTCTGTCAGGTTGAGGAAGTTCCCTTCTGTTTTGTTTGCTGAGAGTTTTTTAGGAATAAATGTTAACGTTTGTCAAATACTTTTTTTGTGTTTATTGAAATATGACATGATTTTTCCTTTTTATTCTGTTCATATGATGAATTACATCGATTTCCAAAGTTAAATCAAACTTGCTTTACTGGTATAAACCATTCAGTCATGATGTATTATCCTATTTATTTATTAGATTTTTATTTGCCAAAATTTTATTAGGGATTTTGTGTCTGTGTTCATGAATGATATTAGTCAATAGTATTCTTTTCTTGAAATACATTTGTTTTGGTTTTGGTATTTGAGTAATTCTGGCTTTATATAATATGTTAGGAGATATTTATTCCTGTACAGTTTTTTGGAAGAGTTTGTATAGAGTTTGTATTATTTCATCCTTAAATATTTGTTAAAATTCCCCAGTGAAGCCACCTGGATTTGGGGATATTTTTATAGCAAGAGTTTTAACTAAAAATTCCATTTCTTAATTGATATGGTACGATTTGGATTACCTATTTCTCCTTGGGGAGCCTTAATAGATAATGCCTTTCAAGGAATTTGTCCATTTAATTTAAGTTTACTCACTGGAATAAAGCTGTATTACTATTCCTTTATTATTCTTTTAATATGTACAGAATTTGTAATGAAATTGCCTCTTATCATCACTGATATCAGTAATTTATGTTATCTGTTTTTTCATTCCTTATTAGTCATGTTAGAGGTTTATTAATTTTATTGGTTTCCTAAAAAAGCACTTTGAGAAGCATTGATTTTCTTTATTGATTTTGTTTTCTATTTAATTGATATCTGCTCTGCTTTTTATTATTTTATTTCTTTTAATTAATTTGGGTTTAACTTGCTCTTCCTTCCCAGCAAGTTGAGGTCATTGATTTGAGATCTTCTATTTTAATAGAGACATTTAGTGCTAATATTGCCCTCTAAATATTGCCTTAGGAACATTCCATAGATCTTGATATGTTGTATTTTAATTTTCATTCAATTCAAAATCCATTCTAATTTCTCTTTTGATTTCTTCTTTGATCCATGAGATATTTAGAAGTTTTTATTTGAGAATTTTTTTGTATAGTTTTCTTTTATAGATATCCAATTTAATTTGCTTGTGGTTAGAAAATACACTTTATAAGCCTTGAAATCCTTAAAATTTATTAGAATTCTTTTATGACCCAGAATACAGTTCTGTCTTGGTAAATGATCCATGTGCACTTGAAAAGAATACATTGGGTAGAATGCTTTATAAATGCCAAACAAGTATACTAATTTTGTTTATATTGGTCAAGTCTTCTATTTCCTTAATGAATTTTTGTCTATTTGTTCTATCAATTATTGAGAGAGGAAAGTTGAAATTTCCCACTGTAATTGTTGATTTATCTACTTTTCCTTGATCAGATTTTGTGTTTGAAATTCTGTTATTAGGTTAACAAGTGTTTAGGATTAGTAAGTCCTTTGAATGAATTGATTACTTTGTTATTGTAGAATGATCCTTTTTTTCCCTGGTGATATTGTTTGCTTAGAAATTTACTTTGATATTTATAGAGCTTCTTCAGCTTGCATTTGATTAGCGTTTTCATGGTATACTTTTTTCTCATCTTACTTTTAACTGAATGTGTCTTTATATAGAGAGGGTGTTTCTTGTAAGAAGTATTTTGTATAGTTGGGTCTTGTTCTGTCTAAACTGCTAATTTTTGCTTTTGTGTTTTTTAGTACATTTACATTGATAAAGTTAGGTTTCATCCTGCCATCTTGCTTTCCCTTTTTTCCCCCTTTAATTCATTCCTTTCCCATTCTCTTCTGCTTTTTTTTGCATTAATAGATTTTTTTTTAACAATTGATTTTATCTCCTTAGTTTCATTGTTACTTATAACTCTTTGTTGTGTTATTTTAGTAGTTGCATTGGTGTTGATAGTATACATCGTTAGTTTATCACAGTCTATGTTCAAGTAATATTACTTCATGATAAGTACAAGTAATGTTTAGGAGTAGTACTTTTAGATAGCTTTTTGGGGGGCTGCATTAGTGAGCTAGAAGCTCACTAATCGTTTCTTGGGCAATATCTACTCTTAATCTCACTAATTGTATGTTTCAGTTCAGACATTGTTTTCAACTCTGGAAATTAAATTTCTGTCCTTTTAAAGAGTGTATCTTCCAGTCTCTACTTAATAAGTCAGTTTTTTTTCCTGTAGCTTCTTGAACATAACGAGTAACTTTAAAAGCATAAATAACTTTTTAATATGCTTATTTATTTAATCATCTGTGTCATATTTGTTTTAGATTGAGTTTACTGATTTTTCTCATTTTGATCATGTCTTTGCATGCCTTTAACTTTTAATTTGATGCCAGATATTGTGAATTTTAACTTGTTGGATCTTTGATAAAATATTCTTAAAAATATTCATTTATGTTGTTATTAGTAATTTGGAAACAGCTAGGTCCTTTCAGTTCTTGCTCTTAAGGCATTGATGAGCATGATCATAATATAATTTAGTCTGTATATAATTTGTCCAATACTGAGGGATACGCTTTCTACCAAATACCACATGAAGTGTGGGGACTTATACTCTGATGAGAAGGGACATTAATTCTGGTTCTGTGTTCTGTGTGTGCCATAGGGACTGTTCTTTCTAATGCTTTTTGATTTTTTTTCCTCTAGTTTCTGGTAGTTTGTTTTAATAAATCCTAAATTCTTGGGGGAGACCTTCAGATCTCTAGAGTTCTCTGTCTTTGCAGTTCTATTCTTTCTGGTATTCTGTATTACAAAGTCTGGCTGTCTTGACCTCCACAACTTTCAACTTTTTCTTCAAGTCAAGGAGACTTTTGCATACCATGTAACTTCCCTGGTTATCACCATGGCCTGGAAATTTTCTCTAGGTGGTGTGCTGGGGCAATCATAGGACTAATCTTGTTAGGTTAGTTTCTCTCTCTTTATTTGATTTCAAATGTCTTGAGAGTTACTGTTTCACATATTTGTCCAGTTTTTTAGTTGTTCAGGCATGAGGAAAAATCTTTTCTCTGTAACTCTGTCTTTGCCAAAAGCATGTATTCTATTGAGCACCCTTTCCTGCCCTTATTGGCCATTTATATATCTACCTTATGAAATGTCAATTTCTTGCCCATTAAAAAAGTTGGTAATTCACCTTTTTAGTATTCTGTGGTAAGAATTGTTTTTATATTTTGGAAAACTTTTAATGTTAAAAGTTTTACTATTGATGAAGTCCAGTTTATCAAGTTTTACTTTAATATTACTTTGTGTTCTACTTAGAAAGCCCAGCCATAAAGGTCAAGAAGATTTTCTCCTATATATATATTTTTTTAAGTGTGTTTTTTTTTATTGAAGTATATACAATATTATATTGGCTTCAAGTATATAACATGGTGATTCAGCAGTTATACATATTATTAAATCCTTATCCTAACTAGTGCAGTTACCACTTTGACTGTATTCTCCATGCTGTGCTTCCATCCCTGTGACTAACTTATATTTTGACTTAGACTTTGTGCCTTTTTATACTCTTCACCCACCCCATACACTCACCCACTCTAACCCCTCCCTCATGTTAACCACCAGTCACTTCTCAGTGTCTCTGAGTCTAACACTATTTTGTTCTCTTTGTTTTTTGTTTTTAGATTCCACATGTAAGTGAATCATATGTTATTTGTTTTTGTCCACCTAGCTTATTTCACTGAGCATAATACCCTCTAAGTCCATCCATGTTTTTGAAAATGGCAGAATTCCTTTCTTTTTTATGGCTGAATAATATTCCATTGTGTATATTTATCACCTCTTCTTTATTCATTCATCTACTAATGGGCACCTTGGGTGCTTCCATGTCTTGACTATTATTTGTTTCTTTGGTGTTGAGACATACGAGTTATTTTTATATTTTGGGTGTTAATCCCTTATTGAGTAAATCATTTATGAATATATTCTTCCATGCTGTAGGCTGCCTTTTTGTTCTGTTGATGGTGTCCTTTGCTGTACAGAGATTTTTAGTTGGATTGTAGTCCCACTTGTTCATTTTTCTTTTGTTTCCCTTGCCTGGGGAGATGTAACCAGGAAAAAATTGCTCATGCTTATGTTCAAGAGATTTTGCCTAAGAGTTTGATGGTTTCATGTCTTACATTTAGGTCTGTAATCCATTTTGAGTTTACTTTTTTCTGTGGAGTTAGACAGTAGTCCAGTTACATTCTCTGGCAATGTAGCTGTCCAGTTTTCCCAATACCATTTATTGAAGAGATTTTCTTTTCCCCATTTCTTCTATATTTTCTCCTTGAGGTTTTTTGGCTTTAAATATTACATTTCAGTCTAAGATATATTTTAGGTTAAATGTGTGACTTAAATGTTGAGGTTCACTTTTCCACCTTTCGACAGTAAGCTCTTGCCTTTGTTCACTATTTGTTGAATGGACTACCCCTTTCAATAAAATTACATAGATACTGTGGCAGGAAATCAATTCAGGTGTGGTTCTTTTTATAAATATTCTAATGCATTGTACACTATGTCAATATCACTATCTTGATTCTTGGTTGCTTTACATTGAATCTTGAATTTAGGTAGTGCATGTCTTTACCTTTGTTCCTTTTCAAAGTTGTGTTGAGTATTCTAGGTTCTTTGTATTTTTATAATTCTTAGAAGAAGTTTGTAAATTTCCACAAAGAAGTCTTGGTGGAATTTTGTCTAGGAGTCTGTCAAATATATAGATCAGTTTGGGGAAGATTTATATCTTCGAAGAGTGAGTTTTCTAGCCCATGATCATTGTATAATTTTCTCCTTTTAAAGTTCTCTAAATTTTCCTTAATTTCAGCAATGTTTTTGTTGTCACAGGTAGTTCATATATTTTGTTAAATTCATCATTAAGTATTCCTTTTAATGATATTATAAATAGAATTTTAAAAATTATATTTCCCAACTGTTTGCTCTATTTAGATATACAAATGATTTTTGTATATAAATTTGTATATTGTGACTGTTGAAGTCACTTAATCTGTTAAATTATTTTTCAGATTCTGTGAGATTTTTTCTGAAGACAATCATGTGTTTACAAATAGAGAAAAATTTACTTCTTCCTTTCCACTCTGCACACTTTTTGGTTATTTTTCTTGCCTTCCAGCATTGGGGAGGCTCTCCAGGACATATTAAACGGGTAGTGAGAGAGCATAACCTTGCCTTGTTTTCTGTTGTAGGAAAAGTGTTTAATCTTTGTTTACTAAGTATCATGTTACATTTTTCAGGTTTTTACAGGTATCCTTTATCAGGTTGAAGAAGTTTCTTCTATTCCTTATCTGATGATAGATTTTAATACAATGTGTGTGGAATTTTTTCAAATAGATTTTCCCTATCTATTGAGCTGATTATATAATTTTCTCCTTTATGTTGTTTGGCTAAGTAAATTGGTAAATCCTCAAATGTTAAACCAACCACATTCTTTGGATAAACCCTACATGGTCATTATGCATGAATCTTTTTAATGTAGCTCTATTTTATTTGTTAATATTATTTATTTTGCACCTGTATTCATGAAAGTTGTTGGTCTGAGGTGTCCTTTTTTTTTTGTAATGTCTTCATCTGATTCAGTATAAAAGTAATGCTGGCCTTCTAGAATGAAGTTGGACGAGTCCTTTATTCTATTTTTTGAGGTATTTGCTATGGCAGTAGATTATTTGACCACCACTATTTGCTAGATTTCAACTATAAAGCTATTTGGGCTTGTAGTTTTCTTTGTGAGAAAGTTTTTATTTACAAATTCAATTTCTGTACTAGATATAGGGGGTTTTGTGTCAGTGTTAGCAATTTCTGTCTTAAGGAATTTGTTCCTTTCAAATTACTTGTTAAATTTAATTGTGTTCTCTCCTTTCCTTTTTTTCTTGTTTAGTCCAGTTAGAGGTTTTCCAATTTATTTTTTCAGAAAACCAGTTTTTGTTTTCTATTATTTTAAGATTAATTAGTTATATGTTAATTGGTTCAACATAGTAATACTATTTCCTTTCTTCTACTTTGTGTAGTTAAAAAATGCTATTCAATTTTACCTTCTTAAGGTAGAACTTCAGAGCATTTATTTTAGATTCGTCCAACATATGAATTTAAGCCAATAAATTTCCTTTCATCACTGCTTTATTCTTCCCACACATTTTGATGTGTTAAATATATATTTTTTCCATCATGTTAAGTAGTTTTTAATTTCCCTTTTTACCTTATTTGATCCATTAGTTATTTAGAAGAGAGTTTAGTTTCCAAGTATTTGGGCTTTTCTAGATATTTTTTGTTGATTTCTAATTTAGTGCCATTATGGTCAGAGTACATGCTCTGTACACTTTCAATCCTTTTAAGTTTATTCAGGCTTGCTTTGTTGGGATGAGTGTTCTAAAAATGTCAGTTGTATCAAGTTGGTTAATTTTGTTATTCAAGTCTTATATACCCTTATTTTTTGTGTGTCTACTTATTATATCAATTTCTTAAAGTGAAGTGCTGAAATCTCCAACTATAATTGTGGGTTTGTCTATCTTCAATTTTTTTAGCTTTTGTTTTAAGTTGTGTTCTTCTTGACTAATTGATACTTTTGTCATTTTGAAATGTCTGTTTTATGTTGTTATATACCTTTTCCTGAAGTATACTTTTTGTGCTGTTAATATATTTGCTTAAGTTTTCTTTTAGTGTATCCATGTTTTTTTCTATACTTTTAATGTGACTTTATATTTTCAGTTCATTTTTTTATGAACAGTATAAGGTTTAATAATATTTTTTTGTTCAGATGAAAATCTTTGCTTTGTTACTGGAAACTTTAGACAATTTATGGGTAGTAAAATTATTAATATGGTTGAGGCTAATTTTACCATCCTTTTATTTGTTTTCTTTTTTGTCTTATATATTCTTTCCTTTTTCTTCTTTTATGTTTCCATTTGAATTAGTTTAGTTGAGTATTTTGTAGTGTTTGTTTTTAGCTACATTTTTGTGTTATTAACACTATATCTTTATTTTACTTAGTTTGTGCATTATTTACCTTATATAATCTACCTTTAAATAATATTACACCATTTAATGCAGATTATAATAATCTTAGATCTGTATACTTTCATTTCCCTCCTCCAATCCTTTGTTCTATTATTGATATACATTTTTTGCATGTTATAAACATCAAAATGCTGTTATTATTATTTTTAAATATTCACATATCTTAAAGAAACTTTAAAAATTACTAAAATATCTGTTATATTTACCACATACTTACCATATTGGCAAACAGATGTATGTATATTGAATTTTTTTATATGGTTTTATTTTGCATTAGTTTGAAGAATTACTTTCAGCATTTCTTAATTGGAAGTTTGATCCAAAAATTCTCTGAGTTTTGGTTTTCACTAAAATACACTTTCTTTACCCTCATTTTTGAAGATAGTATCCCCAGATATAGAATTCTTGTTTCACCTCTTTTTTTCTTTCAATACTTTAAAAATGTCATTGCATTGTGTTTTGGATTACATTGCCTTTTGACATTTGAAGTTAATCTTATCTTTGTTCCCCTGTTATATGCAACATGCCCTTTTTCACTGGCCGCAATTACATTAATAATGTTCTCCTTATTAATTTTCAGCAATTGTATTATGATGTGCCTTGATGTGATTTTATTTGGGTTTGTTCTGCTTATATTTAGTGGAGTTCTTATAATGGGAGATTTAAAATTTTTGTCAAAAATTTGATCATTATTTCTTCAAATATTGTATTTAGTAAGGATAATGAAGAAATTGAAGAAATAATCAGAATTTTTATAAATTTGGTGAAAATTATTATCCTGATTCTTGCTAGATTAGATACAAGAAATATCTATGATATGTTGTCATATATTGCTTTTTATGAGAAATAATAATAGCAAAACAACTCTAGTTTTAATATTGTCTTATAATTTTACAAATTGCTTTTATCTACATTTAATATATTATTCAAACAATTATGAAAATTAGTCCTTCTACTCTATTACCTCATAATATAATTGAGGGTGATAGACACAAAGAAAATATAATGTGTTGTGATAAGTGATTGCAGTGGAAGCTTGCATTCTGCACTATTGG
Organism: Smutsia gigantea; assembly: GCA_032199065.1. NCBI lineage: Eukaryota > Metazoa > Chordata > Mammalia > Pholidota > Manidae > Smutsia > Smutsia gigantea. The sequence goes on along the minus strand of JAVSCE010008664.1, from coordinate 15,273 downwards.
AAAGTAAAAAAAAAAAGACTATATTGGGGTGGCTGGTCAGACAAGAATGGTGACATTTCAGCTGGGTATTAAAGAATGAATGTAAATATACTAGCTGGAGATTGACATCTGGAAAGATAAACATTTGAAAAGGCTTGAAGGTTTAAGCAAGCCTGTTCCTTGGGGAATGATGTACCATTTGTTGAGTAGAAGCTGGAGTGCAAGGGCTTATGAAGAAAGATACATTAAATAAGTAGGTTGGCTCCAGATTGTGAAGGTCTTTGAGTGCTGTGTTAACAAGTTGGAATTTTGAAATAGAGATAGTATATTGTGCTTCCTTTCTATGGTGTTTATTTTATAAAGGTATCAAAGGAATGGTTATTTGATCAAAGCAGCAAGTAACAGTAGCAGTTTTAGCAACTTTGATACTGAAGTTGTCACAGGGGGTTCTCTCTTGCTCTCAGTTTTCCAAATCTGTCTCAATTTTATGCAAATAACTATTCAGTAGACTTTCATTTGCATGCTTTTACAGTCCCTAAGTGAGAAACTTAAAGATACTAGAAAACTGCCTTAGTCTTACTCACATGGGATAGAACTTTTTCCTGGCCTTTCAAATTTGGTATATTTGGGATGTAGGTGACTATTTTTTGTTCAATGAATTAACTGACTGAGCTAGGAAGGATATATCTGAAATGGATGTGGACTCTTGCCAGAAGATTATCTAGGGAAATATTAGATTACCCAAATTTAGTCTCTATCCCTTTAAAACAGATAATTTAGAGAAGAATAAAAAATCTTGAAAATTAATGGCAATTTTGAAATAGAATATTTTGTCAAAATCAAATTCATTTCATTAAATGCTTGAGAAGAATGCAAAGAGTAAATGAGGTATGAATAACTGTAAGATGGGACAATTACCACCTCAGAAACAATATATTTATAAAGTTAATTCCTCTTGAACATGAACAATCCTCTTACACTTGACCCCTTTCTATTACCTCTTCCATGCTTGAACTCTCCTTGAACTTTGAAGATCCATCTTGAGAGTATGATATGGCCATCTCTTTTGCATCTGGTTATTTTAGCTCCAATTTGCAGCCCTAAAATGGCAATTATAGTGATATATTGCTCAAGTCACCCGACATGGATTAGTATCGGGATCAGCACATTTATGCACAGGAGTAGTGAATGGAGACTGCAGCTATGATTTTAAATGACTTGATTAATTCTGAAACAACATTTCAGAGTCCATTAGGTCCAGCAGGTGTTGGGGTGCAGGCTGCTTTTTCCCTAAGCAGCATATTTGATTAAAGTGCCAAAGTATTTTGGATTCATATATTATCTTTCCTAGAATAGTTTCCTTTCACTCTGTTAAATCCCCGTAATACCCACCACTCCTCCTAAAAGAGATCCTCTCCCTGTTCTGCCTCTAACCAAGCTCTCCTGTGTCATTTACCAACTGCCAGCTCTGTTTGGGCAACTTGGAACAATGTGCTCTGTTTTTGTTCAAGAGGGTATTTACATGACAGAACTCCTGCTAAAAGCTCCTGCTGACTCAGGTCAAAATAAGGCCAATTGTACTGTTTATCCTAAGGGCCATTTCATCAGCAACTTGTGTCAAGGTTAGAAATGCGTCTGGTTAATGCCTTGGTTCAATGCTTTCTTTTACTCCTAAATAAACATGTACATGCCATTATGCATCTCCCGTCTGCCTTCCACCCCATCTGGATGTCACTGCTCTAATAAAAATATGTAGGCCTGGGTTTTTTCATTTAAGATCTTTGGGGTTTCAAATTCCTTCATTCTTTGTTGATTTGCATGGATTCTAAGGTATCTTTCTTTGAAAAATTCTGACAAGGAGCTCTTCATGCTTCATTACTTCCAATTCTTTTCTTTCCAACATAAAGAACATTCAATGGGTCTATGGTACACCATTTGTAGAATCATCTCAAATGCAGCACCATGAATGTTCTGTCATCTGTTCCCCTGGCACAATGTACCTGTCTCTATTATAGCACATATCAACAAGTATTCTAGCTATATTTGTGTTATGTGCCCTCCTTCGGGGTTACATCTTCTTCTTTTATTTTTATTTCTATTTTACATTTAATTAACACATTTAGAGCCTCCTATTATTACTGTTATTTGCTAAATCCATGTACTGGTTACTCTCTCAATCTCTCTCTCCCTCTCTCTCTCTCTCTATTTTTTTTAAGCAAATAAAAGCAGCAAGGAGTTTATTAGGTTTAAGTGAAAGTATGCTTGGAAGGGCCCAGGAAGGCAACTTGAGAAGATTCAAATACCTCAATAAGTATTTTAATTGCACTGAAATAATATGCTCTTGGAAGGCAAATGAACAAATCATAGCTTTGATTAATACTGCAGGTAAATATGTAACATCATGAGAATATAATAAATATATAAAGATTATGTAGGAATAAGAGGCAGGACACTTATTGGTACTGGATCAACCTTTTTACTACTAGCTGAGTAACTTTAAGAAATCACACAATCTCTCTTTTGGAACTTTTCCATTGTTAAAATATAAACCAAACTATTTGCCTAATACTTATTTGTGGTGCTGTTAAAAGGGTTGAGTAAAAGAATGTCAGTGAAAATGTTTTGAAAACCATCTAAAAATACTATTTGGTATGATGATGAAGATGATAGTTGAAAGTATATGGTTATGTTGCAGATGTGGTGTTCCTGGGAATAATAGTGTCTCCTATGTCAAAAGAATTAATGTTCATTATGAGGCTAGCATAAATAAATGTAAAACTATTCTGCTGTCCAAATCCTCAAGTAATAAATTTATGTACACATTTAACATACTGGCCAATTCAAATTCCCTTCACAAGAAATGGATAACAAATTTAGGAATAACAGTCTAATTTTTTCTGTTTTACTAAAAGGAACATAGTATAAAAATAGAATGCATATTATTTACTGTTGAAACCTTGGCTGCTGTTACCTAATCATTTTCTATTTTGGCTTTAAAATCTATATAATTTCAAAGGATGGCTTAGAAGTATAATTTTATAATGCATGAGGTTAAAACTGAGAACTTTTCTATTTTGTTCATCTCTTCTTTCTTGCAAATTTTGAAACAACTGAGAAATAGGACATAGGAGTCAGACAAATAGAAATCTTTATTACTCATAATATTTGAATTAGTGATTACTTTAGATTTTTGGCCAGAAGGGGCTTGCTAATATATCACCTGATCAAACCTTTCTTCTCTCCTCAGAACTACAGGCTCTTCCGTGCAGAAGTAGGTCTCAATCTGCTAAGCTATTACATGGGAGAAAGGGCCCCAAACCCCAGTTACACTAGCTCTGAAAAGGAGGTACCCAGAGGATGCTGAGCCAAATGTACTCAAATTTCTCTCAAATTCATTGATTAGATCCATCTCTCTTTCCATGAAAGAAATGAGTTGAGTGGAAATTTCCTCTTCTAGTAGAAACATAAGGAGGAGGAGTGAGTGACCTCCACACCTCATCATCTGGTAGCCACTGAACAAATTCCACCACAGCAGAACCTCAGGCTGCACCACTGGAGTTCGTCAGTGTCCACTGGACTCTCTGAGGAAGGGAGGAAAGGCCCTGCCCCTCTGAACTTCTTTCCCCACCCTTGCACCCTCGCCCTACCTACACTTTTAAAAAATCTAGCCAAGAGTTTGGTCCCCTTGTTTAAAAACCAAACCAAAACAAACCATTTCCTTAACATACAACAATTTATCTTTTGTTTAAAGATGTGAGACCTGTTATTTGGAGAGTTATGTTCTGTTGAAAATATTTAGTGATTCAGTGATACAGTGTTCATATAGGGAAATCATGAAGTTGCTTAAAAATTGATTTTAATCTTTTCAATCCGACTTTCTTCTTTCTCCTTTCTCCTTTCATTCCAGAAAACTAAGGTTGTTTATTTTAAATGATAGATGATCAGGTACTTCAAATCTCAAAGTAGATGTCAGTAGCAAATTGGTCAATCACTGTTGAAATAAATGAAAAGTATCAAAAGATTATTTCAGCACATGATATTTTGTAAATGTCGTCATTCAGCATTGTTTTACTTTTTTAGGAAACACTTTCTTGGGTAGAAAAAAAGGCTAATTGAATTTCACACACTTTGGTCAAACATGTACTGTGTACAAGGCATTTTTGCCAAGTGCTGTGAAAAATCCAAAAACACTAATACATGAAAGGTCTTTACCACCGTATATGAATATTTCATCCATAAGCATTTATATTCTAGTAGAAATATGCTGAAATAAATTCTAATACTGGAGGCCAAGGACATAGTGTAAGGTCTAAAACAAAATACAACAAACCCTGAACTGACTGGATGAAAAATAATGGAAAAGAGACTCTAATGCTATAGATGTGTATTCAGCTGATGGGAGGTGTATTGAACAGGCTGAGCCACAGAATCCACCATAGTATTCTGCAGCTGGACAATAGCACAAAGCCCTAAGTGCCTGGGAGGGAGCTTTGAATAGCTCAGTTAGTCTTTCAGTTTGAGCAGATAGTTTTGGGAAGAAACTTCTGAGGCTTTGGAAGAGTGTGGGAGGGAAGAGAAGGATATATTATGAATATCTTATCTCTGAGCTTTAAAATGAAAACACTGGGCTTCTTATCCAAACTGAATTTAGATGACCAACTTATTTTCAATAACCAAGAAACCGAATAACTTAAACCTGGGTATCTTACTGCCGCAGGGAGTTTCCATAGATGGAATCATTTTACAGAAAAGTACACTGTCATTTCTTGATTTTTTTTCAAGTTTCTTTAAACAAAATTAATTAAAGTTCATGAAATTAAAGCTCCCGTCATCTTGTTGGTTAAAAGAGAGATGTATGCCCTACTGAAAATGCCAAACAGGACTCAAGTCCGCCTTGTTGATGACATTAGAGGAGTAAAGAAATGCTAATTAAATTTCTTATTTGTTCGCTTACTTCACAAACTTTTTAAGCTCCCAACTTATATAGAATTGTAGAATTCTTGATTTAAAGTATTTAAAAAAATCATCAAGCATAATCTCTCATCCATTCCGGTAATGCTTTCTCCTAAATCATCTCATAGATGGTCATAGGGAGCACATCACCTTCTGAGCAAGCTGTAGTGTTGTAGTTTTAGTGATTCAAAAGTTCTTTTTCTAAGTTGAGACAAATTTTACTACTTTACAATTTCCACCCATTAATTTCATTTCTGACCTTTAGACAAACACAGTAAGTCTACATTTCCATCTGTAGAGACCTTCAAACATTTGACTGTATCTCTAATGTCTTCCCTTAGTTTTCCCTGTGGGCCAATCATATTCACGTCTTTCAGTTATTGTTTGTGTGCCATCTCTCCAGGAGGATCTCTTGAGAATAACATTTCTCTGTATTTTTAAATTTCATTTACCACTGAAATGATCACATCCCCTCCCTCTCAAATTTTTGGAACTTTTCCATGTTTCTCATCCCATACCAAATTGTTGCAAGGCAACATAAGGGTCAATAAACAAGTGTTGAGCTTTGCAGGAATAGATTGATTCATGGAGTTTTAAAAGTTTGAGAAGAACTCAGAAGGGAAAGCTGTTTGCTTGCAAAGAGGGTTGCTCTGCAGAACACTGCTGTGTGCAGGTTGCTCACTAATCAACCTTTAAATAGACAAGAACGTTTGGTAGCAGATATTCTCTGCATTTAGTAGTGAATTAGCACAAAACAACTGGTCTATTATGTTCTGCATGACCACGTAAATGTACCTCACATCTTACGTCTACTCTTTATGGGTCAAAGCAGGCAAAAAATATTTCTAAATGATTGAGGACAAAAATTTTTCTGTAGAAAGGTGTTTTATTTTGGGCCTAATTTATCTAAGTTTTGTGACTTTGTTTATTCGTTACACAGGATAATTTCTCATTTGTCCATTTTTTTCATTTTCCTTCTGTAAATTGAGATGTCATTGACATAACATCATATTAGTTTCGTATGTACACGAGTTGATATTTGTATAATTGTGAAATGATAGGTAAGTCTAGTAACATCTGTAACTATACATAGTAACAAAATTTTTTTCTTGTGATGAGAAATTTTAAGATCTTTCTTATCAACTTTCATATGCAATACAGTATCATTAATTATCATCACCATACTGTACATTACATCTGCATGACTTATTTATTTTATAACTGGGAGTTTGTACCTTTTGACCACCTTTACCCATTCATCTACCTCCCACCCTCTACATCTGGAAACCACCAATCTATTCTCTGTATCTATGTGCTCTTTTTTTTTTAAGCTTCCACATGTCAGTGAGATCATATGGTATTTGTCTTTGTTGGTCTGACTTATTTCGCTTAGCAGGATGCCCTCTAGGTGTATCCATTATTGCAAATGGCAGGATTTCATTATTTTTTATGGCTGAATAATATCCTATTATATATATTTACTACATTTTCTTTATCCATTCATCCACTAATGGACACTTAGGTTGCTTCTGTATCTTGGGTATTGTAAATAATGCTGCAGTGAACATGGCAGTACATATATCTGTTTGAGTTAATGTTTTCATTTTCCTCAGATAAATATGCAGAAACAGAATTGCTGAGTTATATGATATTTCTAGTTTTAACTTTTGAGGAACCTCAGTACTGTTTTCCATAGGGGAAATTTACATTCCTACTAACTGTGAACAAAAGGTTCCCTTGTTTTCATTTTTCTTGAATTGATGTTGTCTCAGAGTTGAAGTATAAGTACCAATTATTATCCCAAATGCCCATTTCATTGCATTTTGAAGGAACCTAAACTTAAACTTTGACTTAGATTATTTAGTCACTCAAAACTGCATCTCCTTGTGAGCTTCAAATCATGGCAGGGTTATTCAGGCAAAACAAAATTTAAGGATGTCCTTAAAGCTTAGGGTTTAGTTTTTAAGGGAGAGAAGTATATATATAAAAGTGTAGAGTATTCTGAACAGCTAGGGAAGCTAGTCTATATTCTACGGTACTGTAGGGGTGAAGCCAAAGGTGGATAGTGGAGTGTGAGTTCAGGTGAGGAGCAGGAGTAAGAAGGTAGCACAGTGCCTTAGATGAGGGTCCCTTATTAGAACTTACGTGGGTCACAGTTTTCCCAAACAAGAGTGACTTGTTAACATGTATTGTCTGAGAAAACAGGTCCCTAAACTTTACACCCTTCCAGAGAATGGAGAGTGGGCAGACTTCATGCCCCGGTGTACTACAGAGGGACCCTCTTTTCAGACCTAGACTGAACTCCTCTGGAGCCTGCTCCACTGTTCCTCCCCAGCCTCCAAACCTTTGAGACACAGGCTGAAGATAGTTGTGTCTATAATGAATAAGGAGGAGTGGCAAGACCTGATTCCCTGTCATAGACCTAAAAAATGCCTCTGGTAAAATATCTCCTCTGATGCAGCATCTGACCTCAGGCACACAGAATCCTTTGTTCACGTTTTTCACCCTGCTCCCCACAAAAGAGGTGGATTTTAACACTAGAAACTCAAGAAAGATGTGCAAAATAGAGCACAGTGGTATACAAATCCTTATTTTATTAACACTGTGAATTCCATTTTTTCAGAATGGCCAATTTTTCCCTGCCTAACAGCAAAAAGACAGTTATAGGGACTTTTGGTGACATTCCCTTTGTTAATGAAGCTTGGAGTTATGGGCAAGTGCCTTGAGCTGCCGTTATTATCTGCATGACTGAATAAGGGCTGAGGGTCCAGATCTGTGCAAAGAGTTTTATTGCAAATAGGCACATTGATCATTCATAATCAGATCTACCAGGTCAGCAGTGCTGCGGCTCCAGCAAGCCCTGAAAAAGCTGACCAGAGGAGCAGTAGTGCTCATAGGTTAATGTAATATTCAAGCACAATGAGATCTTTCTCTTTTTTATATGCTTGTCTCTTGGTTTTCTTCTGACAGAGTGGGAATGAGAACCAAAGTGCACTTGAACCATATTCCATATACTCAATCACCCCGTCATCCTCTGTTCATCTGAGGGCTCTACGTGTTTCTAGAATGTTGCTTTCTTTAGAGGTGCATTCCTTTGGCATACAGGCTTATGCTTTAGATCTCTCATTACCAGGGTATTATGGAGTTGCTTAATTGTAAATACACTGCCTTCTGATTCCCAGTATTTACTCACATTAGAGAACACATTGAGAAGAGAACATTTCAGAGAGATCCCTATTTGAAGATTCAGAGTGAATGTCAAACCGCATGTTTGTTTATTCATCATTTCTTTGGCTAGTAAACTTTTTTTTTGCTATCATTAATGTACAGTTACATGAACAACATTATGGTTACTAGACTCCCCCCATTATCAAGTCCCCACCACATACCCCATTACAGTCACTGTCCATCAGTGTAGTAAGATGCTATAGAATCACTACTTGTCTTTGTGTTATACCTCCTTCCCTGTCCCCCCTACCCCACATTATATGTGCTAATCGTAATGACCCTTTTTCCTTCTTATCCCTCCTTTCCCACCCATCCTCCTCAATCCCTTTCCCTTTGATAACTGTTGGTCCATTCTTGGGTTCTGTGAGTCTGCTACTGTTTTGTTCCTTCAGTTTTTTCTTTGTTCTTATACTCCACAGATGAGTGAAATCATTTGATACTTGTCTTTATCGGTGGCTAGTAAGCTTTTAAAATATACTTTTGGATGCACAAACATTCTATTTTAAAATTCAGCTTTAGGTAAGTTATTGCACTTGAGAAAACTTGATGAACATACTACTATTATGATCAGAGAAGTATTTATTTCATAGCAGCTTCATTGTGAATTGGATTGTTAACACAGTTATACAGGGAAAATTGCAAAGGTGAGTGTCCTCTGTTAGGTTACAAATTAAGAAGAGCTAGAAGCACACGCACTTTAGATTTTATGCCTCCAAATTTTGCTCAAATGGATAACAAAGCTAAGGAGGTATTAACCACTAAGGGGCCACAGCGGTAATGGCAGGGATGTAAAATTTGAGCAGAGTCTGAATCAAAGAGGAGGATTTTGAGATTAATAGCGTATGATCAAAGCACCAGAAATTTAATTCGATGTCCTTTGTTCATACAGAAAAATGATATTGCTTGCTCATTGCAAATTGGATGTGTTTGTGAGTTACTTTTCTATTGGTTATGAATTTGCAGTGATATATCCACACTCAATCACTCAACTGACCATGTGACCAATGACAAGCATATGTCAGATGGCTGTCAAGGGTGAGGGGTTTACTGAGTCATCTGAATGACGAACCCATGAGCTTGTTAGTATGATTTCCTAATCAGCTATGCTAAGTGAACACAGAGTGCACTAAAGAGTTAAGGAAAATGTGGCCAATTTGATAATCACATCTTCCGAGATTTTATTCAGGCAATTACTGGAATTCAACTCAGGCCACAATTTTACCATCAGATGTTGAGAAACAAGGAAGAATTTTTAATCTAAAACTACCAATTATACATTTACACATGGAAGTATTTTTAGATTTTTTCCCATATTGTCAAATAAATTCAAGATCATTCTCAAATAACAGACCAACAAACTTTATCATTGATTTGTGTTTATTGAAATACTTAGTATGTAGGTATTAGTAATTTGATTTTAAAATATTAATTGCAGGAATTTGAATCAGAATTTTAGAAATAAAAGGGACTTTACAGTTTAATCACTCACTTTATAGCTAAGTCATCTTGAGGCTTGGGAAAGTAAATGACTATTCTTAGGCCACAAGGCTGGAGAATATCAGAGATTAAAACCTCAGGGATTGTAATTTCTAAAGCAGTGTTTTTAGGTAAATGTAAATGTCTTTACCTTACATATGTAATAATTTATATTATTTGGTTTTGCACACATGAGTATTCATTACTGGTGCAAAAAAACCTTGACGAATACAACCATTCTGCTAACCATGGTAATTTTGTATGAACTCCTATTCTCTTTTATATGTCTGGTCATTTATTTAGCTAGTAAGCTTTTACAATATATTTTTCAGTATATTCAGTACATAATGTGTACATTAAAAATATTTTATTTGGAAATTATTTTGTATTTATAGAAAAATTGCAAGAAAACCACAACAAACTCCCTCATATTTACCCGATTTCAATAAGTATTAACATTTGGTCATATCTGCCTAATTATCTGTTATATATTCTCATTACTGATTTTTTTTTCTGAACCATTTGAAATTGTTGCAGATATAGCCCCATAGTATTTTAGTGTGTATTTCCTAAAAACAAGGGCACTTTCCTACATGACCATAGTATAATCATAAAAAATTCAGGAAATTAGCACAGATACAATTCTACTAAGTCACAGACCCCTTTCAGATTTCATCCTCTGTTCCAGTTACATCCTTTAGAGACTCAGGATCCAGCTGAGTTGTATGTGCTGAATTTAGTTTTCATGTCTCTTGAGTCTCCTTTAGTCTGGAATGGTTCCTTAGGCTTTCCTTGTCTTTCACGACCTTAACATGTTTAAAAAGTAGGGGCCAGTTACTTTGTAGAATGTTCTTCATTGAGTAGTCTGAGATTTCTTCATGATTAAATTTAGGTTAGGAATATTAAGCAGGAATGCAATAGGAATGCAATGCTGCTGTATTATTTTCAGTGTACAATGAATACCAAGGGTACACTCTTCCAAATTTTCCTATTTCTGGTGATGTACACTTTGATCACTTGATGAAGGTGTTATCTGCCAAGCTCCTCTACTGTACATTTTGTACTTACTAAAAAATAAGTAATGAATAAGTAGTTCTGGGGAGATGTTTCACACCATGTAAGTATCCTGTCCTTCATCAAACTTTCACCTATTAACATTCCTTGATGATGCTTATCTGGGACAGTTATTTTTTTCATAGTTGCCAGGTAATTATTTTCTAATTTGAAGATTTCCCCTACATTTTAAATTGACATTGGACTCTTAGTAAGACCTTTCCAACCTCCCCTACTTTTTAATTAAATCATTTTTTCATATCAGTATGAACTGAATAATGTCAGTTTTATTCACTGGGTTATAATTTTTTACAATCATTATTTATTTTTTTACTCTCACATTGTTGACCAGTAGGAGTTCTTTCAAGCAGAATTCCATGTTTTCTTGACATGTACCATTTATTTTTTTTGAGCATTTGTGGGAAAAACGGAAGTTCCTATGGTCAGGATCCTCACCTGACCCTGAACTACTTGATAGTGTAATTGCCCTACTGCTAGGCTAATGGTTCCACACCTTTTGGCAATGAGTGATTATTGACTGAGTCTCCATGTAAAGGGCTCCACCCAGTGATCTGGGAGGAGACAGAGATGGAGGTGAATTACCAACCTGCAGACTGCTGGATGCAGACATGATTCTAGTGCTCGACCTACTGCCAAAATAAAGCCAGGTATAAACCCTTTTACCCCAAGAATGTTTGGTTGCCATTTCTCAGTCTCACTGCATCCATAGTGAACGTGCTCAGGGCTGAAACCCTCAGGCAAGACAGCATTTCATTACTTTCTGGAAAGCAAGATGTTCTAGGATTATCATAGATTTCTCTGCCCCAGCCCTAAAATAAGTCAATTCTCTAAGGAAACCTATTTTTTTTTTTAGTGAAGAATGTTATTTAGAAATCATAATCTATACACTGGATGTGTTCACTTGCTATGGGACATTATTGCTTCTAGCTTCTCTCAGCAAACAGACCTAGGAAATATATGTATGTGTGTGTGTGAATGTACAAATATATACATATACATATATATATACACATATATTCACATATATTTATACAAACAACCATTTCTATTTGTATAACTTTGGATCTATCATCTCTGTTATCTTTTGTCCATCTATCTTAAAAAAGAAACTTGAATTTACACAATAAATTCCACTCTAAAACAACATATAGTCTGTTCTGTTGTTTTTTCGTTTTTTTTTTCCAATCTTTTTTTTCTGTGTGCTGTGGGGAAGTTGGGGTTCCTATGGCCAGGATCCTCACTGAATTTAAACCACCTGATGATGTAACTGGCCTGTTGCTAGGTTACTGCTTCCACACCTTTAGGCCATAAGCTATTATTGTGCTATATAGAGAGCTGGGCCCAGTGCTCTGGGCGGAGACAGAGATGTTAGTGCTCGACCTACCACTGGGAGAACAAGCCAGGTAATAAACCCTTTCACCCCAAAGTACGTTTTGCTGTCAATTTCTTTGGTCACATTGAATCCATAGCAAACTTGCCTGGGGCTGAAACCCATTGGCAAGACAGTGCTTTTCAGTTTATTCTAGGTTTCACTGTTTTCATATTTATAAATCCCTTTTCCAACAGAAGGAAAATCTAGCTTTCATCAATTATAATGTATTTACATATTTGCTTAATCCTCTTATGTAGCCAATATCAGAGACACATTAGCAATCACAGAGTCCAAGCCAAATGGGATTCCTCTTTGGCCCTGGCCCCAGAGAATCCACTGGTCAAGTCCCAGAACATGCCAGGAGAACCCCCAGTTGGGATGTCTTGCTCATCCTCCCCTTCAATCTCCCATGAGCATTTGCAAAATTCTGGTGCACTCCATGGCTAAACTTACCTCTCTGGCTCCAACCCTCGCTCAATGAAGTGTATATACCAGGTGAATTCTTATCCAAAAATCTCATTTTGGCAATACACATTGATAACTAATCCACATCCACTTTCAAGTAACACTATACCACTTCACAGGTAGTACAAGTACCTTATAATAACAAAATCCTAATTTCTCTCTCTGATCTCTGTGTCACTCATTCATTTCACTTACATGTAAGTATATATATTATATATATGTGTTTATGTATAGCATACATTACAGTTTAATACAAACTGTATTAAAATAAAACTGTATGGTAAAATAAAAATAAGAAAATAAAAATTTTTATTTTACCTTTACTTATTCCTTCCCCGATGCTCTTCCTTTCTTTATATAGATCTGAATTTCTGACCTCTATAATTTTTCTTCTTTTTAAGGAACTTTTTTTTTAACATTTCTTGCAAAGTAGATCTACTGGCAACAAATTCCTCTTTTTTTTTGTTTGAGAAAATTTCTTCATTTTCTTCTTCTCTTCTAAAGGATAATTTTGCAAGGTACAGAATTCTAGGTTGGTGATTTTTTTCTCTCAATGCTAAATGTTTCACTCAACTCTCTTGCTTGCACAGTCTCTAAGGAGGAATCAGACATAATTTTTACCTCTTCTTCTTTATAGCTAAGGTTTTTTTTCCTGTGCATTCTTTTAAAATATTTTTCTTTGATTTTTTTGTTTCAGATATGCATAAGTATAGTTTGTTTTTTGTTTTTTGTTTTTTTGGCATTTATCCTGCTTGGTGTTCTCTGAGATTTCTGAATCTGATTTAATTTGGGTAATTCTCAGTCAGTATTGTTTCAAATATTTTTTCTACTCCTTTTTCTCTTTTTTCTACTTCTGGTATTCCTATTATATGTATGCTATACCTTTTGTAGTTGTCCTGCTGTTCTAGGATAGTCTGTTCTGTTTTTTGTTTTTTGTTTTTCAGTCTTTTTTTTTCTGTGTGTTTTTCAGTTTTGGAGTTTCTATTGAGATATCCTCAAGCTCAGACATTCTTTCCTAAGCTATGTCTAGTTTGCTAACAAAGTCCATCAATGGATTTCTTCATTTCTGTTACAGTGTTTTTGATCTCTGGCATGTCTTTTTGGTTCCTTCTTATAATTCCCATCTCTTTGACAACCTTTTCTTGTATGATGTCTACTTTATTCATTCATGCTTTTAGCATGTTAATCATAGTTGTTTTAAATTCCTTGTCTGATAATTCTAACATGCATGCCATATCCAAGGTTGGTTCTGATGCTTGCTCTGTCTCTTTAAACTATGTTTTTGCTACTTAATATGTCTTGTAATTTTTTCTTGGTATCTGGGCATGATGTATTACCTAAAACCAACTACTGTAAATAGGTCTTTGTAATGTAGCAGTGAGGTGTGGGGAAGGGGAATTGTTCTACTGTCCTATGATTAAGCTTCAGACTTTTCCTGAGCCTGTGCCTCTAGACAATGAACTTCAAAGGGTTTCTCATTCCCTCCTCCAACATTAGTTGAAACAGGATTTCTAGAGTGGTCTGGGGTTGGAAATTTCCTTCCCCCAGGTCAATTGGGATCTGATAAGATCACAGCTTATTAGGCTCTGGTTAACTAGTTCCTCCTGAGGGCAGGTCTTGTTAAGAACACAGTCCTCTGACCTATTTACAAATGGTTCCTTATTCCCTCTCCCTGCCAGAAACTCAAGGGATATTTTTCTCCAGTATTTACTATGAGAACCTGGTCGGGCTCTTGGAGGTAAAACACCCAAAAGTATGCCCAGCTCCCTTCCAAAGACTGGGTTTCTCTGGAGTTTTTAACTCTCAGACTGAGGGTCCACCACTTTGTCAATTACAATTCAGGTTTTTCTACTCCAGTACTGGTTCCACTGAAGGTTTCAGCTCATAAATTTCTGCTCTGGTAAGTTGTGATTCTCCATATTTGCCTGTTGGTCTTTCCAATTTTGTGGACAGTGATATGCCCTGTAACCCACTTTATGACTATTGGGGTATTTACAAGAAATAACCTAAGTTAAGTTTCACTTATGTTTATGAAATAAGCTAGGCTTACATGGCTTAAATGGTTTGTCTGCTCAGGGAATTTTCATTTTTTAATTTAATTTTAACACTAGTGAGTAGTTTTTTGTATACTCCTTAAGGTTTTCCATATTGATGACCATGTCTGAACAGGGTCAAATTTTATTTTCTTCTTTTCCAAATCGTATGCCCTTTATTTCTTTCTCTTTTTTTTTTATTGGAATAGCTAGCACCTCCAGAACAATGTTGAACTGAATTAATGAGAGCAAACATCTTTGCATTGTTCTTGATGTTAAGGAAAGTAACCTTTCACCCTTAATTTTTTTAAATTAAGATATCATTGGTATACAATCTTATGAAGGTTTAACATGAGCAACATTGTGATTTCAACATTCACCCATATTATCAAGTCCCCCTCTCCACCCTATTGCAGTCACTGTGCATCAGTGTAGTAAGATGCTGTAGAATCATTACTTTCCTTCTTCATGCTATACTGCCTTCCCCATTACCTACCTATAAATTGTGGGTACTAATTATAATGCTCTTTAATCCCCTTCTCCCTCACTCCCTACCCACCCTTCCTAGCCCCTTCCCTTTGGTAACAACTCGTCCCTTCTTGGAGCCTGTGAGTCTGCTACTGTTTTGCTCCTTCAGTTTTGCTTTGTTGTTATATTCCACAAATGAGTGAAATCATTTGGTACTTGTCTTTC
>JAVSCE010008663.1:0-34017 GCA_032199065.1 Smutsia gigantea | reverse complement strand
TTTATTGGGTCAAGTCTACCTTAATAATTCTTTCTTCATGATGTGCCATCTCTCAGAGGACTCCTCAGGACGCCTCTCCCCACATGAGAATAGATATCCAACCCAAGCAGTTCATAAAACATATCTAAACTCCAGCTTCTAAATTTAGATTTAAGCTAGGAAATGTCCACCCATTACCTCCATTTTTCTCATATCCATATACTCCCACAAAAAATACTTAACAGAAACAACTTGGTTTTGCCCTCGACCCCTCCAGAGAACTAACATGTATCAAGGATAAAGTAACAGAAGGAGGCCTTTGATAATACTTTTCAAGCATATACACAAGGAGATATACTAAAAAGAGGTTAGTTCTGGGCACGTGAGAGGTCACATTGCTTTGTCTTCCACCACTGCAATCCAAAGCCCCTTCTTCCCACACACCCTCAAGTCCCATACCTGCAGCATGAAACAGGATCCCACTCAAGAGAGGGAATTCCAGAAGACTTGAGACTAGTGGGAGGGGGACAAGTAGGAGTTCAGAACTTTCTTTTTCTATAATGTTTATGATTTAGTAAATGGCACACATTTTTTCAAAGGAAATAGGGTTTAAAAGTTTCAGTATTAAAATGCAAACTGAAGACTTCCGGGAAGATGGCGGTGTGAGCAGGGCGGCAGAAATCTCCTCCCAACACTATATTTATCTACGAAAACACAGAAAATACATCTATTCCTAAAAGAGAGACGAGAATACACAGGAAAGCGCACAGCGTGCAGCTACACCCGAGAGGACTCGGCACCCCAAGAGGCGGGTAAGATACGGAGCCGTGACCCGGCGGGACCCGAGCCCTCCCCCACCCCAGTGCACCGGCGGGAGGAGAGGATTCAGAGCCGGGAGGGAGTGGAAGTACACCCCGCGAAGTAGCCAGCCCCGGTGATCTGCACAGGGAGCGCTGACCCACATCGTGCAGTGCAGCGGAGATTGGAGAGACAGAGGGGCAGGATCTGAGCGGGGAACGCGCCAGGGTGCTTGCAGCCGGCTCCCGGGAAGGAAAAAAAAAAAGTGCGTGCTTTCCTCAGCGGTCTTAAAGAGACAGGAGCCCAGCGGAGGAGACGGATCGCCCCAGCACACTCAGCCCAGCAGGCTGGGAGTCCTGGGGAGTTTCAGACGCCTTAGCTGGCGACTGAGGAAGCGTAGCCATACTTAACACTTCTCACTGAGATCAACAACCTCCTATTCGTTCCCACCCCTGCCAGAGCGATAAAGGGCCCTGCAGAGCGGCACAGTCACAGCTGTGGAATAGTGGGGCAATAGCGCCACCTAGAGCATTCCCACAGAATCTACGTCCGGTGGGCATTTTTTTTGTTATTTTTTTTGTTTTGTTTTTGTTTTTTCTTTTCTTTCTTTTTTCCTTTTTTTCTCTTTCTTTTTTTCTTTTTTTCTCTTTTTTTTCTCTTTTTTTTTTCTTCTCTTTTTAAAGTCTTAAAGAGCCCAGCTGACATACGTGGCAACTATCAGTGACCAAATTAAACAGCCATGTAAAGACAGAGGAATATGGTTCAGACCAAAATCAACCAGACAAACCCAGAGAGGGAGTCTGAAGGGATGGAAATGCACAGCCTCCCTGAAAAAGAATTTAGAATAAAAGTCATAACCATGCTGATGGAACTACAGAGAAATGTGCAAGAGCTGAGGGAGGAAGTGAGGGAACTGAGGAAAGACAATACAGAAATCAGACAAGGGATCGACGGGCTTAACAGCAGAATGGATGAGATGCAAGAGACTGTTAATGGAATAGAAAACAGAGAGCAGGAGTACAGAGCAGCTGAGGCAGAGAGAGATAAAAGGATTTCTAGGAATGAAAGAATATTAAGAGAACTGTGTGACCAATCCAAAAGGAACAATATTGGCATTATAGGAGTACCAGAGGAAGAAGAGAGAGAAAAAGGGATAGAAAGTGTCTTTGAAGAAATAATTGCTGAAAACTTTCCCTCGCTGGGGAAGGAAGTAGTCTCGCAGTCCACCGAAGCTCATAGATCGCCCAACACAAGGGACCCAACGAAGACAACACCAAGACACATAATAATTAAGATGGCAAAGATCAAAGATAAAGACAGGGTATTAAAGGCAGCTAGAGAGAGAAAAAAGATCACCTACAAAGGAAAACCCATCAGACTATCATCAGACTTCTCAACAGAAACCTTACAGGCCAGAAGAGAATGGCATGATATATTTAACGTAATGAAACAGAAGGGCCTCGAACAAAGAATATTGTATCCAGCACGATTATCATTTAAATATGATGGAGGCATTAAACAATTTCCAGATAAACGAAAGTTAAGAGAATTTGCGTCTCATAAACCACCCCTACAGGATATCTTAAATGGACTGCTCTAGATGGAAGCACACCTAAGGCTAAAAAGATGTCACCAGAGAAAATAAAATCATAGCAAAGAAAGCAGACCATCCAAAAACCAACTAAAGGCAAAGAATAAAACACCTATTATAGAAAGAATGGAGGAGGAGGAATAAGAAGGGAGTGAAAGAAAGAAACATCAGACTGTGTTTACCATAACTTAACAAGAAAAGTTAGATTGTTAGATAGTAAAGAAGCAACCCTTGAACCCTTGGTAACCAAGAATCTAAAGCCAGCAATGGCAATAAGTACATACCTATCAATAATCACCCTAAATGTAAATGGACTGAATGCACCAATCAAAAGACACAGAGTAACAGAATGGATAAAAAAGCAAGACCCATCTATATGCTGCATACAAGAAACTCACCTCAAATCTAAAGATATACACAGACTAAAAGTGAAGGGATGGAAAAAGATATTTCATGCAAACAACAAAGAGAAAAAAGCAGGTGTTGCAGTACTTGTATCAGACAAAATAGACTTCAAAACGAAGAAAGTAGCAAAAGATAAAGAAGGACATTACATAATGATAAAGGGGTCAGTCCAACAAGAAGATATAACCATTATAAACATATATGCACCCAACACAGGAGCGCCAGCATATGTGAGACAAATACTAACAGAATTAAAGGAGGAAATAGACAGCAATGCATTCATCTTAGGAGACTTCAACACACCACTCACTCCAGAGGACAGATCAAACAGACAGAAAATAAGTAAAGACACAGAGGCACTGAACAACACACTAGAACAGATGGATCTAACAGACATCTACAGAACTCTACACCCAAAAGCAACAGGATACACATTCTTCTCAAGTGCACATGGAACATTTTCCAGAATAGACCACATACTAGGCCACAGAAAGAACCTCAGTAATTTCAAAAATATTGAAATCCTACCAACCAACTTCTCAGATCACCAAGGTATAAAACTAGAAATAAATTTTAGAAAGAAATAAAAAAGCTCACAAAAACATGGAGACTTAACAACACTCTCCTAATTAATCAATGGGTTAACGACCAAATCAAAACAGAAATTAAAGAATATATGGAGACTAATGACAACAACAACACAAAGCCACAACTTCTGTGGGACGCAGCAAAGGCAGTTCTAAGAGGAAAGTATATTGCAATCCAGGCCTATTTAAAGAAGGAAGAACATTCCCAAATGAATAGTCTAAAGACACAATTACTGAAATTGGAAAAAGAAGAACAAATGAGGCCCAAAGTCACCAGAAGGAGGGACATAATAAAGATTAGAGAAGAAATAAATAAAATTGAGAAGAATAAAACAATAGAAAAAATCAATAAAACCAAGAGCTGGTTCTTTGAAAAAATAAACAAAATAGATAAACCCTAGCCAGACTCATTAAGAGAAAAAGAGAATCTACACACATAAACACAATCAGAAATGAGAAAGGAAAAATCACGATGGACCCCACAGAAATACAAAGAATCATAAGAGAATATTATGAGAATCTATATGCTAACAAGCTGGAAAACATTAGAAGAAATGGACAACTTCTTAGAAAAATACAACCTTCCAAGACTGACCAAGCAAGAAACAGAAAAACTAAACAGACCAATCACCAGTGACGAAATCGAATTGGTAATCAAAAAACTACCAAGAACAAAACCCCTGGGCCTGATGGATTCACCTCTGAATTCTATCAGACATATAGAGAAGAAATAACACCGATTCTCCTTAAAGTTTTCCAAAAATAGAAGAGGAGGGAATACTTCCAAACTCATTCTATGAAGCCAGCATCACTCTAATACCAAAACCGGGCAAAGACCTCACCAAAAAAGAAAATTACAGACCAATATCCCTGATGAACATAGATGCAAAATACTCAACAAAATATTAGCAAATCGAATTCAAAAATACATCAAGAGGATCATACACCATGATCAAGTGGGATTCATCCCAGGGATGCAAGGATGGTACAACATTCGAAAATCCATCAACATCATCCACCACATCAACAAAAAGAAGAACAAAAACCACATGATCATCTCCATAGATGCTGAAAAAGCATTTGACAACATTCAGCATCCATTCCTGATTAAAACTCTCAACAAAATGGGTATAGACGGCAAGTACCTCAACATCATAAAGGCTATATATGACAAACCCACAGCTAACATCATACTTAATGGCGAGACGCTGAAAGCTTTTCATCTAAGATCGGGAACAAGACAGGGATGCCCACTCTCTCCACTGTTATTCAACATAGTACTGGAGGTCCTAGCCACAGCAATCAGACAAAACAAAGACATACAAGGCATCCAGATTGGTAAAGAAGAAGTCAAATTGTCACTATTTGCAGATGACATGATACTGTACATAAAAAACCCTAAAGATTCCATTCCAAAACTACTAGAACTAATATCTGAATTCAGCAAAGTTGCAGGATACAAAATTAACACACAGAAATCGGTTGCTTTCCTATACACTAATGATGAACTAACAGAAAGAGAAATCAGAAAAACAATTCCATTCACAATTGCATCAAAAAGAATAAAATACCTAGAATAAACCTAACGAAGGAAGTGAAAGACCTGTACTCTGAAAACTACAAGACACTCCTAAGAGAAATTAAAGAGGACACTAACAAATGGAAATGCATCCCATGCTCTTGGCTAGGAAGAATCAATATTGTCAAAATGGCTATACTACCTAAAGCAATCTACAGATTCAGTGCAATCCCTATCAAACTACCAACAGCTTTCTTCAATGAACTGGAACAAATAATTCTAAAATTCATATGGAACCACAAAAGACCCCGAATAGCCAAAGCAATCTGAGAAGGAGGAATAAAACAGGGGGAATTACACTCCCTGACTTCAAGCTCTACTACAAAGCCACAGTAATCAAGACAATTTGGTATTGGCACAAAAACAGGCCCACAGACCAGTGGAACAGAATAGAAAATCCAAACATTAACCCAAACATACAGTCAATTAATATTTGATAAAAGTGCCTTGGATATACAATGGGGAGATGACAGCCTCTTCAGCAGCTGGTGTTGGAAAAACTGGACAGCTACATGTAAGAGAATGAAACTGGACTACTGTCTAGCCCCATACACAAAGGTAAACTCAAGGTGGATCAAAGACCTGAATGTAAGTCATGAAACCATAAAACACTTAGAAAAAAACATAGGCAAAAATCTCTTGGACATAAACATGAGCGACTTCTTCATGAACATATCTCCCAGGCAAGGGAAACAAAAGCAAAAATGAACAAGTGGGACTATATCAAGCTGAAAAGCTTCTGTACAGCAAAGGACACCATCAGTAGAACAAAAACACATCCTACAGTATGGGAGAATATATTCATAAATGACAAATCTGATAAAGGGTTGACATCCAAAATATATAAAGAACTCATGCACCTTAACAAACAGAAAGCAAATAATCCAATTAAGAAATGGGCAGAGGACATGAATAGACACTTCTCCAAAGAAGAAATTCAGATAGCCAACAGGCACATGAAAAGATGCTCCACATCGCTAATCATCAGAGAAATGCAGATTAAAACCACAATGAGATGTCACCTCACACCAGTGAGGATGGCCAACATCCAAAACACAAACAACAACAAATGTTGGCGAGGATGTGGAGAAAAGGGAACCCTCCTACACTGCTGGTGGGAATGCAAATTAGTTCAACCATTGTGGAAAGCAGTATGGAGGTTCCTCAAAAAACTCAAAATAGAAATACCATTTGACCCAGGAATTCCACTCCTAGGAATTTACCCTAAGAATGCAGCAGCCCATTTTGAAAAGGACAGATGCACCCCTATGTTTATTGCAGCATTATTTACAATAGCCAAGAAATGGAAGCAACCTAAGTGTCCATCAGTAGATGAATGGATAACGATGATGTGGTACATATACACAATGGAATATTATTCAGCCATAAGAAGAAAACAAATCCTACCATTTGCAACAACATGGATGGAGCTAGAGGGTATTATGCTCAGTGAAATAAGCCAAGCCGAAAAAGACAAGTATCAAATGATTTCACTCATATGTGGAGTATAAGAACAAAGAGAAAAACTGAAGGAACAAAACAGCAGCAGATTCCACAGAACCCAAGAACGGACTAATAGTTACCAAAGGGAAAGGGACTGGGGAAAATGGGCGGGAAGGGAGGGATAAGAGGGAAAAAGGGGCATTACGATTAGCACATGTAATGTAGGGGGGGCATGGGGAGGGCAGTACAACTCAGAGAAGACAAGTAGTGATTCTATAGCATCTCACTACGCTGATGGACAGTGACTGTAATGGGGTTGGTGTGGGGGACCTGATGAAGGGGTAGTTTAATAATCGTAATATTGCACATGTAATTGTAAATTAATGATAATAAAATAAATTATATTTAAAAAAATGCAAACTTAACCAGTAATTAAAATTTTTTCCTCAGGAAACTCTTAGTGAAGTAGAAAAAGTACTGACTTCGGATCCAAAGAGTTTCGAAATCTATATACAGATGCTGTGACTTTGGACAAATGATTTGTTCTCTTTTGCC
The DNA here is from genome assembly GCA_032199065.1 of Smutsia gigantea. Taxonomy (NCBI): domain Eukaryota; kingdom Metazoa; phylum Chordata; class Mammalia; order Pholidota; family Manidae; genus Smutsia; species Smutsia gigantea. The sequence goes on along the minus strand of JAVSCE010008663.1, from coordinate 27,080 downwards.
TCAGTTTTTTCATATGTAATGGGGATTGAAGGCATAGGGACAAAAAAAGACACAATTTGGACGAGATGGCTTCACCCCTGAATTTTATCAAACATTCAGTGAATACCTAATACCTATCCTCCTTAAAGTTTTCCAAAAAGTACAAGAGGAGGGAATATTTCCAAACTCATTCTATGAGGCCAGCATCACTCTAATACAAAAACCAAGCAAAGACACCACAAAAAAATAAAATTACAGACCAATATCCCTGATGAACATAGATGCAAAAACACTCAACAAAATATTAGCAAACTGAATTCAAAAATACATCAAAAGGATCATCCATAATGATCAAGTAGGATTTATTCCAGGGATGCAAGGATGGTACAATATTAGAAAATCCATCAACATCATCCACCACATCAACAAAAAGGAAAAAAAAACACATGATCATCTCTATAGATGCTGAAAAAGCATTTGACAAAATTCAACATCCATTCATGATAAAAAGTCTCAAAAATATGGGTATAGAGAGCAAGTACTTCAACATAATAAAGGCCATATATGACAAACCCACAGCCAACATCATACTTAATAGTGAAAAGCTGAAAGCTTTTTCTCTAAGATCAGGAACAAGACAAGGATGCCAACACTCCCCACTTTCATTCAGCATAGTTATGGAGGTCCTCACCACAGCAATCAGACAACACAAAGAAATAAAAGGCATCCAGATTGGTAAGGAAGAAGTTAAACTGTCACTGTTTGCAGATGACATGATACTGTTTATAAAAAACCCTAAGGAATCCACTCCAAAACTACTAGATCTAATATATGAATTCAGCAAAGTTGCAGGATACAAAAATAATACACACAAATCTGTTGCACTTCTATACACTAATGATGAACTAACAGAAACAGAAATCAGGAAAACAATTCCATTCACAATTGCAATAAAAAGAATAAAATACCTAGGAATAAACCTAATGAAGGAAGTGAAAGACCCGTACACTGAAAACTACAAGACACTCATGAGAGAAATTAAAGAAGATACCAATAAATGGAAACACATCCCATGCTCATGGATAGGAAGAATTAATATTGTCGAAATGGCCATCCTGCCTAAAGGAATCTACAGATTCAATGCAATCCCTATCAAAATACCAACAGCATTCTTCAATGAACTAGAGCAAATAGTTCTAAAATTCATATGGAACCAAAAAAGTCCCTGAATAACCAAAGCAATCCTGAGAAAGAAGAATAAAGCAGGGGGAATTATGCTCCCTGACTTCGAGCTGTACTACAAAGCCACAGTAATCAAGACAATTTGGTACCGGCACAAGAACAGACCCATAGACCAATGGAACAGACTAAAGACCCCAGATATAAACCCAAGCATATACGGTTAATTAATATACAATAAAGGAGCCATGGATATACACTGGGGAGATGACGGCCTCTTCAACAACTGGTGTTGGCAAAACTGGACAGCTACATGCAAGAGAATGAAACTGGATTATTGTGTAACCCCATACACAAAAGTACACTCAAAATGGATCAAAGACCTGAATGTAAGTCACGAAACCATAAAACTCTTAGAAGAAAACATAGGCAAAAATCTCTTGAATATAAACATGAGCAACTTTTTCCTGAACACATCTCCTTGGGCAAGGGAAACAAAAGTAAAAATGAACAGATGAAACTACATCAAACTAAAAATCTTCTGTACAGCATAAGACATCACCAATAGAACAAAAAGGCATCCTACAGTATGGGAGAATATATTCATAAATGACATATCTGACAAGGGGTTAACATCCAAAATATATAAAGAGCTCATGTGCCTCAACAACCAAAGAGCAAATAACCCGATTAATAAACGGGTGGAGGATTTTAACAGGCACTTGTCCAAAGAAGAAATTCAGATAGCCAACAGGAACATGAAAAGATGCTCCACATTGCTAATTATCAGGGAAAGGGAAATGCAAATTAAAACCACAATGAGATATCACCTCACACCCGTAAGGATGGCCAGCATCAAAAAGACTTAAGAACACAACAAATGCTGGCAAGGATGCAGAGAAAGGGGAACCCTCCTACACTGCTGGTGGGAATGTAAACTAGTTCAAACATTGTGGAAAACAATATGGAGGTTCCTCAAAAAACTCAATATAGAAATACCATTTGACCTGGAAAGTCCACTCCTAGGAATTTACCCAAAGAAAACAAGTTATGAGATTCAAAAAGACATATGCACCCCTATGTTTATTGCAGCACTATTTACAATAGCCAAGATATGAAAGCAACCTAAGTGTCCATCAGTAGATGAATGGATAAAGAAGATGTGGTTCATATACACAATGGAATACTAATCAACCAAAATAAAGAAACAAATCCTACCATTTGCAACAACATGAATGGAGCTAGAGGGTATTATGCTCAGTGAAATAAGTGAGGGAGTACAATGAAGCAAAACTAAAGGAACAAAACTGCAGGAGACTCACAGACTCCAAGAAGGAACTAGCAGTTACCAAAGGGGAGGGGTCAGGGAGGGCAGGTGGGGAGCGAGGGAGAAGGGGATTGAGGCTCATTATGATTAGTGCACATGGTGTGGGGGGATCATGGCGAAGACAGTGTAGCATAGAGAAGACAAGTAGTGACTCTGTGGCTTCTTACTACACTGATGGACAGTGACTGCAATGGGGTATGGGGTGACTCGATAATTTGGGTGAATGTAGTAACCACATTGCTTTTCATGTGAAACCTTCGTAAGAGTGTATATCAATGATACCTTAGTAAAAAAAAAAAGACACAATTTAAAAGGTGCTAAATGTACATTCATCCCCTTTTTCCCCATCTGCTAGCAAGAGCACTGATAGAGCTCATTCTGTACAGCAAATATTCCCAAGAGTGTTAAAGGAGGACACATCAGCAAAAGCAAAAATGATCTACCAGAAGCCTGGGGGATCTTTGAGAATGGTACCCCTTAAAGATTTATATTTAAAAAAGGAAAAGTAAGTGAGAATCCCCATATTTGTCAGGCATGATATGGGGAGTTTTAACCTGGACTTAATTTTTCTGCTTGTTTTAACCATGAAGTCCCTGATCCCAATACATTTGACATATAACACACACATAATACCAATAATAATTTGGAATTTTTTTTTGAGTCACTGATCCCTTGGACACTTTTCCCAAAAAAACACATGTGCATTTATACTCATACAACTACACTTTGCAGGAGTTTGTCCATCCCCTAATGCCGAGGACATCACTGTTTATAAACTCTGACCTACAAAAGTACTTTGATTTTACTTCAGTCTTCCCCTCCTCTGCACCCCTATATCACCTGCCACCAAGCAGAGCCTGGCAAATGCCACAGGGCTCCAGAAAGGCTGAATTTTTGCAGGACACTTGGGGATGGAGTTAGCAGTAGGAAAGGAGTTGGAAGTAGGGAGGCATCAGGGCAGCATGCCCTCCACCTATTTCCATGTGCCAGGAGAGTAGATAGCAGCATAAGGACAAGCAAGTGCTTGGGGACAGCCTCAAATGGTATGCTTGGTGCCCAGGGGCACTGCAGTTCCCACCTCCCTCTCTGCCAAGGACATTGTTTATTTCTCCCTGATCCCAGTGATATATAAACCACACATAATACCAATATTAATTTAGTAACATATTTTGAGTCATTGGTTTTTTTGACACATGCGCCATGGTGGGCAGGACCTGCAGAGCCAGCGGACCCTGAGCAGTGGATAGAACCAGCCTGGCCCAGCATGCTGGAATTACCCCCAAGACTGCTCAGGAGCCACTAACCGCACATGCATGGGGTGGGTCAAGCGGACTTGGAGCCAGGCCAGCAACTGCAGTCTCTGAGGTTAGGTTCGGGGTCTAGAGTCCTGCTGGAGTCAGGGGCTGGGCTGGGCTCCTGAAGATGGGATGGACAAGGGGAAGGGCCTGCCCCATTCCTTGCACAAGAGGTGGAGATCAAGGGGCAGGGGATTATACCTCCTTATGACTTCCATCCCCAGATCTAAAGGGAGAACGTAGACCAGGTATTAATTCTGCAAGCTGTTCAATGCACTAAGGCCTAAAACAGACACCTCAAGCTATTTGAACTAATAAATAACAAGTATATCCTTAAATCCTTTTGGGGGATACAAAGTGGAATATTTTAAAACAAAATAAGTAAGTCACACTTGGTCCTTAGGATTAACTTGCCTTCCCTCATTTTACCTTCCCAGTCACAGAAGTGGGTGTTTTTACCTCCCCTTTTACAAATGAAGAAATTGGCTCTGGGAGATCACTCAAGGTCACAGTAAGTGTCAGACTCAATGTCTGGTCTAGATCTGACCCCAGATGGGTGTCCTTAGTCAGAGCTGCATTCCCTCCTCAGAGGTGGGCCAGACATATCTTCATCATCCTTAGCAAAAAGAACAAGCCCCACTCTAAATAAGTAAAGATACTGCTGCCGAAGTAGCTGGGAAAACTGTTGCCTTCCCTTCTTTTCTGACCACAAGGATCTCTTTTCTCTGAGCTGTTTACCCATCCCTCTTTATGAAATGGCTTGCTGGAATTAAGATCGCAGCCTATGAAACTCCTTTTTCTTTTCTTTCTTGAATCTAACTGGACCTATGATATGAGCCTAACTAGTCCATGCTCAGATCCAACAAGGCATGACTTACAAATGGTGCATGGTCTCTTCCAATAAATGCAGAATTTTAAACTAATTATCTAACCATTCATTCTACAAGTATTTAATGAGTATCTCTGCCTTTCCCCATGCCAATCTACTTTCTTCTCTGCCAGTTACTTTTTCAAAGGTGGTTAAGATCCAGTTACCCCTTTGCTTAAAAAACCTCAGGATGAAGACAAGATTTGTCAGGAGAGGTTCCTGCCTGCCCTTGCAGCTTTTAAATTTGGAGCAGAGACAGAGTGAAAGTCCAAAGCAGAGCCAAGTGTTTTATATAACTGCAATAACACCGATTCTTATCTTAAGATCCTGTGTGAGAATAAACACAGTATAAAATTTAAGTAGTAAATCAAATCCTTCACTCCTCAGCCCACCCTTGACCCTAGAGAGTTTGGTACTCACAGAGAAAAAATGTGTGCTACTCAGAGTGAAGGGTTCAGAGTTTGTTTCTCTCTTTATAACCTATTCCTATCTCTTTTGAAAAACGAGCTCAGGAAGCTTTGAGAAAAAATTAACTGGAAATAGAAAGTTAGGAACAAAAGAAAAGGGAAATGTAAATATTCTAGGTCTTTAGGTTTTTGTGCCTTAAACTTGACTGGATTTCCTGACAGCTAGGGTAAAAAGGGAAGCAAGACGTATTATATGAATTTTGACAGAAAAGAGGAAAAATTACCAGTTCTTGAAACAGCCAAAATATTCTATGGTGCTGTTTTTATCTTTCTCTTCATCATTTTTTAAATTATAAAATTAATACATCTTTTGCAAAAATTCAAATAACACCAGTGTCTATACATTCAAAAGTATATAATCCTTACCTATATTTCTGTTGCTCTTCTCCAGAGGTAAACCCTAACTAACCCCTGAGACAGACTAACCATTTATTTCTACAGGTTCTTAGTTTTTTTACTTGCAATTATACTTACACAGATTTTATAGAATGTGGGTTTTGTTTTGCTTGCTTAAAATAAATAGATACATAGATATAGATATCAAATTAACTATATTCTTTTGGAACTTGCATTTTCACTTTACAGAGTATCAGAGCCATCCCCCTATATCAACATAAATAAATACCTCTTTTATTCTGTGACTATAATAAAGTATTATATGGTGGTAGCATAATTTAACCATTCCCCTATTTGTTTCCAATTTTACAGTCATAAATAATGAGAATCCTTGTAGATACACTTTTGTGCAGATACGTGAGTATTTCTATAAGAAAGATTCCTAAGAACAAATGAGACCCAAAGTCACCAGAAGGAGGGACATAATAAAGATCAGAGAAGAAATAAATAAAATTGAGAAGAACAAAACAATAGAAAAAATCAATGAAACCAAGAGCTGGTTCTTTGAAAAAAATAAACAAAATAAATAAACCCCTACCCAGGCTCTTTAAGAGAAAAAGAGATTCTACACACATAAACACAAACAGAAATGAGAAAGGAAAAAACACGACGGATCCCAGAGAAATACAAAGAATTATAAGACAATACTATGAGAATCTATATGCTAGCAAGCTGGAAAACCCAGAAGAAATGGACAACTTTTTAGAAAAATACAACCTTCCAAAACTGACCAAACAAGAAACAGAAAAACTAAACAGACCAATCACCAGCAACGAAATTGAAGCGGTAATCAAAAAACTACCCAAGAACAAAACCCCCGGACCAGATGGATTCACCTCTGAATTCTACCAGACATATAGAGAAGAAATAACACCCATTCTCCTTAAAGTTTTCCAAAAAATAGAAGAGGAGGGAATACTTCCAAACTCATTCTATGAAGCCAGCATCACTCTAATACCAAAACCTGGCAAAGACCTCACCAAAAAAGAAAACTATAGACCAATATCCCTGATGAACATGGATGCAAAAATACTCAACAAAATATTAGAAAACCGAATTCAAAAATACATCAAGAGGATCATACACCATGATCAAGTGGGATTCATCCCAGGGATGCAAGGATGGTACAACATTCGAAAATCCATCAACATCATCCACCACATCAATAAAAAGAAGAACAAAAACCACATGATCATCTCCATAGAGGCTGAAAAAGCATTTGACAAAATTCAGCATCCATTCCTGATTAAACCTCTCAAAAAAATGGGTATAGATGGCAAGTACCTCAACATAATAAAGGCTATATATGACAAACCCACAGCTAACATCATACTTAACGGCGAGACGCTGAAAGCTTTTCATCTAAGATCGGGAAGAAGACAGGGATGTCCACTCTCTCCACTGTTATTCAACATAGTACTGGAGGTCCTAGCCACAGCAATCAGACAAAACAAAGACATACAAGGCATCCAGATTGGTAAAGAAGAAGTCAAATTGTCACTATTTGCAGATGACATGATACTGTACATAAAAAACCCTAAAGACTCCACTCCAAAACTACTAGAACTAATATCTGAATTCAGCAAAGTTGCAGGATACAAAATTAACACACAGAAATCTGTTGCTTTCCTATACACTAACGATGAACTAACAGAAAGAGAAATCAGAAAAACAATTCCATTCACAATTGCATCAAAAAGAATAAAATACCTAGGAATAAACCTAACGAAGGAAGTGAAAGACCTGTACTCTGAAAACTACAAGACACTCCTAAGAGAAATTAAAGAGGACACTAACAAATGGAAATGCATCCCATGCTCTTGGCTAGGAAGAATAAATATTGTCAAAATGGCTATACTACCCAAAGCAATCTACAGATTCAACGCAATCCCTATCAAACTACCAACAGCTTTCTTCAATGAACTCGAACAAATAATTCTAAAATTCATATGGCACCAAAAAAGACCCCAAATAGCCAAAGCAATCCTGAGAAGGAGGAATAAAACAGGGTGAATTATGCTCCCTGACTTCAAGTTCTACTACAAAGCCACAGTAATCAAGACAATTTGGTATTGGCACAAAAACAGACCCACAGATCAGTGGAACTGAATAGAAAATCCAAACATCAACCCAAACACATACAGTCAATTAATATTTGATAAGGGAGCCTTGGATATACATTGCAGAGATGACGGCCTCTTCAGCAGCTGATGTTGGAAAAACAGGACAGCTACATGTAAAAGAATGAAACTGGACTACTGTCTAACCCCATACACAAAGGTAAACTCAAGGTGGATCAAAGACCTGAATGTAAGTCATGAAACCATAAAACTCTTGGAAAAAAATATAGGCAAAAATCTCTTGGACATAAACATGAGCGACTTCTTCATGAACATATCTCCCCGGGCAAGGGAAACAAAAGCAAAAATGAACAAGTGGGACTATATCAAACTGAAAAGCTTCTGTACAGCAAAGGACACCATCAGTAGAACAAAAAGACTTCCTACAGTATGGGAGAATATATTCATAAATGACGTATCCGATAAGGAGTTGACATCCAAAATATATAAAGAACTCATGCACCTTAACAAACAAAAAGCAAATAATCCAATTAAGAAATGGGCAGAGGACATGAATAGACACTTCTCCAAAGAAGAAATTCAGATGGCCAACAGGCACATGAAAAGATGCTCCACATCGCTAATCATCAGAGAAATGCAGATTAAAACCACAATGAGATATCACCTCACACCAGTGAGGATGGCCAACATCCAAAACACAAACAACAACAAATGTTGGCGAGGATGTGGAGAAAAGGGAACCCTCCTACACTGCTGGTGGGACTGCAAATTAGTTCAACCATTGTGGAAAGCAGTATGGAGGTTCCTCAAAACACTCAAAATAGAAATACCATTTGACCCAGGAATTCCACTCCTAGGAATTTACCCTAAGAATGCAGCAGCCCAGTTTGAAAAAGACAGATGCACCCCTATGTTTAGCAGCACTATTTACAATAGCCAAGAAATGGAAGCAACCTAAGTGTCCATCAGTAGATGAATGGATAAAGAAGATGTGGTACATATACACAATGGAATATTATTCAGCCATAAGAAGAAAACAAATCCTACCATTAGCAACAACATGGATGGAGCTAGAGGGTATTATGCTCAGTGAAATAAGCCAAGCTGTAAAAGACAAGTACCAAATGATTTCACTCATATGTGGAGTATAAGAACTAAGAAAAAAAAACTGAAGGAACAAAACAGCAGGAGACTCACAGAACCCAAGAACGGACTAATAGTTACCAAAGGGAAAGGGACTGGGGAGGATGGGTGGGAAGGGAGGGGCAAGTCGGAAGAAGGGACATTACGATTAGCAGATGTAATGTTAGGGGGGCACAGGGAGGGCTGTACAACCCAGAGAGGTCAAGTAGTCCTCTCTGGCATCTCACTACGTTGATGGACAGTGACTGTAATGGGGTTGGCGGGGGGGGGGGGACCTGATGAAGGGGGTAGTGTAATCACCATAATATTACTCATTTAATTGTAGATTAATAATATCAAAATAAACTTAAGAAAAAAGAAAGATTCCTAGAAGTGGAACTAAGGAATCACACAGCTCATACATTTAAAATTTTGATGAATTATCTTCAAAAAGACTGTGCCAATTTATAATCTCACCAATAGTGTTTGAGAGTGCCCATTTCCCCATTCCCTTGCCAACACTAAATATTATCGACCTTTTTCATTTTCTGGCATACACTTCTAAATGGAATTTCTCCTGGCAAGCCCAGCATATTTTAATCAAGAAAGGAAACCAATGAGAGTTTCATTTCTCTCAGTCTAGGGTGATGGTTCTCAGGCTCTGCTCTGTGGAGCCTCAGGAATTCTAAGCGATGGGCAAGGGAGAGGGCAAAAGAACAAGATTTCTACCCTCTTAACCAGGGCAAGTGAGTTTTTATGTTTTACATTTTACATTTCGGGATAATCTTTTCTTTGAAGATAAGATTGTGTTGTCAAAAACAAGTTTGTAAACCACAGGTCTGCATCTTGTTTCTAACTGAACTATTGATAACTGGAAGAGGAATTGAAAATGTATCCCTTAAAGGCAAAAAAGAGAGGATTTTAAAAGAGTAAATTTCGCACTGTAGCCAAAAAAATTTTATTTATCATTATGTATGTGTTTGTGTCTGCTAATGGCCTTATTCATGCTAAGCCTTGCCCAGTTGCTATCTTGTAACCAGTCTTTACATGCCATTTCCTTCAAGATTTGGATTAACTACCTACCCCACTCCCAAAACACACACATACACACATGTGTGTAGGTAATATTATTTTTTATTTATGGAAACTGGATGTCAGTTGAGGCTTCCTTTCCCCTGAGAATTGGACAAAATTCCACAGCCCACAATCCTTTCTGTGAGCTTCTCTAATCCTTAGCTTCTCATGCTTCCTACCTCCCAGGTGCCTCATGCCTCTGCCTCCCACATCCCAGGTGTACACAACATACAGATAACAACTAACTACTCTACTGTACAAAACATTCCTCAGACAAGTGGAACTTAACTATAGGTAGGCATGCTAAGAAAGTCAGAGAAAGAAGAGTTTGATTCATAAGGATGCAAACAATTTTAAATGGCATAGTGAGTGTTTTATAGCCTTTTATGGCCTAATATCAGTCCCTCTTTACCTCACTGGCTCCTTTCTTCTCTCCCTCCACAGTCACGCCCCTGGAATGAACCAAGAACTTTAAAATACTTTCCTCTATCCCAGCAATGGCATGGCATTCAGCTCTTTCCAGCTTTTACCTTCCAGCTCACATGGCCAATCTCTTCATAGTGCTCATCTTACTAAATGGATTGTCCATTTAGTAGAATCAATCCTCTCTAGAATACAGTTTTCTTTAAAAATGGCAATAGAAATATTGCTGGTGTTTTCCTCTATACCCTTGCTATTTCTTCCTTACTGAAACACTACCATTGTATTGCTTTTGTTCTCTTATCATTTTACATATCTGGACCCTCTAACCAAATGATAAGCAGCCCAAGGAAAAGGAATCTGCCTTTTTGTAGCTTTTAAATGCCCAGTCTCTGGCATATGCCTCACAAATGCATAATGAATAAAACAACCACTGATTATAAGGTTGAAAGAAGAGTAAATGATAAATGCATATTAGACTCTTGGATATCTTCTGAGATGTGATTAATATCTCCTTGCAAAGGCCATAAAATTAGTAATTCTTAGAAAATTCAGTTAAAACATTCAGACATATCTTCAACTTGTATTTTTCCTTTAGAAGATCCATAATATAAGGTTATTCTACTCAAAATATTCACTACTTCACATTTCATTTTTATTGGCCTTTACTCTTCTAAAATTTCTTTCCTACTTCTCCTATGAGATAAATATTATTTTTGTTTATTCCCTTCCTGCCTGGCCAGATAGGAAGGAAGCAGAGATGATTATCTATATCAATACAGTATCTCCTCTTTCTGGGATCCCAAGAATAAAGAAAACTATATAAAGTACAATGCTATGTAAACCAAGGTTTAAAACATCCTTAGCTAACCATTGTAAAATATCACTTGAAATTCCTACAGGATTTTCTGTCTGCTATGTTTAATTCCTAAATCTCATGTTATTAAAAGAAGTCTGTTTGCTCTTTTATCAAGACTCACATTATAAATTTTTTTTTTCATCAAAACTGGCTTAGTTTGGAGTAAGGAAACAGGAACATATAACAAGTTAGAATTTCTGATATTTTACCTTTTGTTATAAATTTAAGCTCATGAATAGCTCAAAGCTCAGACACTAGGCCAAAAAAAATACGTATTTTTTTTTCCACAGAAAGCATAGACTCTGTCCTATTCTGTTTTTCTGTATGACAGAATTCTTGCCAAAACATTCAAGTGAAAAAGTTTCTCCCAACTATATTCTGCCTAGAAGAGACTCATTTAATATTTAAGGACACACATAATCTCAGAGTGAAGAAACGGGAAAAGATATTCCCTGTAAGTGGAAACCAAAAAAAAAAAAAAAAAAAACAAGGGGAACTGTACATATATCAGACAAAAACAGACTTTAAGCCAAAAATGGTAATGAGAGAACAAAGTCATCACATAATGATAAAGAGGTCAATTCAACAATCATACATGTGCACCCAGTATTGAAGCATGCAAATATATTAAGCAAATAATACCAAATCTGAAGGGAGATATTGATAACAATACAATAATAATAGGAGACTTCAATACCCCACTTTCACTAATGGATAGATCATCCAGACAAAAGCAACAAGGCAACACTGAACTTAAACCATATATTAGACCAAATGGACCCAACAGATATTTATAGAACATTCCTTCCAACAGCGGCAGAATATACATTCTTCTTATGTGCACTGGGAACATTCTCCGGGACATATTATAGGATAGGCCACAAAACAAATCCTAGCTAATTTAAGAAGACTGAAATCATACCAAGAATCTTCTCTGACCACAATGGTATGAAACTAGAAATCAACAGCAAAAGGAAAGATGGAAATATACAAGCATGTGGAAACTATGTAACACATTCCTGAAAAACCAATGGGTCAAAGAAGAAATCAAGAGAGCAATGAGAAAATTCTCAAAACAAATGAAAATGGAAATACAAAAAAAATCCAAAACGATGGATGCTGCAAAAGCAGTTCTGAAAGGGAAGTTTATAGTGATAAATGCATAGATTAAGAAAATAGAAAGGTCTCAAATAAACAACCTTTACACCTTAAGAAACTAGAAAAAGAAGAACAAACTAAAGTTAGCAGAAGAAAGTAAATGACAAAGATCAGAGCAGAAATAAATGAAATAGAAACCAGAAAAATCAATGAAGAGTTCAATGAAATTAAGAGCTGTGTTTTTGAAAAGGTAAGCAAAATTGACAATCCTTAACTAGTCTGAGAAGAAAAGAGGACTCAAATAAATAAAATCAGCAATAAAAAAGACATTACAGCTGACACCACAGAGATACAAAAGGATCATAAGTGACTACTTTGAACAATTATATGCCAACAAATTGGTAACCTAGAAAAAAAAATGGATGAATTTCTAGAAACACACAACCTACTGAGACTGAATCAGGAAGAAACAGAAAATCTGAAGAGACTAATAATGATTAAGGAGATTGAATCTATAATTTTTAAAACTTCCTAACACAGAATGATCCAGTGCCAGATGGCTTCACTGGTGAATTCTACCAAATATTCAAATGAGAGTTAACACCAATCCTTCTCAAATTTTTCCAAAAAATTGAAGAGATGGGAACACTTCCAAAATCACTTTATGAGGCCAGCATTACCATGATACCAGAGCCAAATAAGGACACTATAAGCAAAGAAAACTATAGACCAAAATATCTGATGAATATAGATTCAAAAAATATTAGCAAACTGAATTTAACAACACATTAAAAGGACCATGCACCATAACCAAGTGGGATTTATTCCTGGGATGCAAGAATGGTTTGATAGTCAAATCAATAAATGTGATACACCCTATTAAAAGAATAACATATAAAAATCATATGATCACCTCAATAGACACAGAAAAAGCATTTGAGAAAATACAATATCCTTTAATGATAAAAACCCTCAACAAATTGGGCATAGAAGGTACATACCTCATCATAACAAAAGCTATATATGAAAAATCCATAGCAAACATCATACTCAATGGTGAAAGACTGAAAGTTTTTCCTCTAAGATCAGGAACAACACAAGGATGTCCATTCTCACCACTCTTATTCAACGTAATCCTAGAAGTCCTAGATGGAACAATTAGGCAAGACAAAGAAATAAAAGGCATCCAAATCAGAAAGGAAGAAGTGAAACTGCCATTATTTGCAGATGATATGATCTTATGTATAGAAAATACTAAAGACCAACCAAAAACAGTTGGAACTAATCGATGAATCCAGTAAAGTTGCAGGTATAAAATCAGCATACAGAAATCAGTTACATTTCTATACACTAACAAAATATCTGAAAAAGAAATAAACTATCCCTCAAAAATGAACAAATAGGACTACATCAAACAAAAAGCTTCTGTACAGCAAAGGACACCATCAGCTGAACAAAAAGGAGTCCTACTGTATGGGAAAATATATGTGTAAACAACTTATCTGATAAGGGGTTAACGTCCAAAATATATAAAGAACTCATATGCCTCAACACCCAAAAAACAAATAACCTGATTAAAAAGTTGGCAGAGGATCTGAACAGAAACTTCTCAAAGAAGAAATTCGAATGGCCAACAGGCACATGAAAAGATGCTCCACATCGCTAATCATCAGGGAAATGCAAATCAAAACCACAATGAGATATCACCTCACACCAGTTAGGATGCCCATTATCCAAAAGACAAGAAACAACGAATCCTGGTGAGGATGCAGAGAAAGGGGAGCCCTCCTACACTGTTGGTGGGAATGTAAATTAGTTCAACCATTGTGGAAAGCAATATGGAGGGTCCTCAAAAAACTTAAAATAGAAATACAATTTACCCAGTAATTCCACTCCTAGGAATTTAACCAAAGAAAACAAGATCCCTGATCCAAAAAGATATAAGCACCCCTACATTTATCATAGCACTACTTAAAATAGCCAAGAAATGGAAGCAACCTAAGTGTCCATCAGTAGATGAAGGATAAAGAAGATGTGGTACATATACACAATGGAATATTATTCAGCCATAGAAAGAAAACAAATCCTACCATTTGCAGCAACATGGATGGAGCTAGAGGGTATTATGCTCATTGAAATAAGCCAGGTGGAGAAAGACAAGTACCAAATGATTCCACTCATTTGTGGAGTATAACAACAAAGCAAAACTGAAGGAACAAAACAGCAGCAGACTCACAGACTCCAAGAAGGGACTAGCAGTTACCAAAGGGAAGGAACTGGGGAGGGTAGGTGACAAGGGAGGGAGAAGCAGATTAAGGGGTGCTATAATTAGCAGTCACAATAGGTAGCTCATGGGGAAGTCAGTACAGCATGGAGAAGACAAGTAATGACTCTGTACATCTTACTATGCTGATAGACAGTGACTGCAATGAGAGGGGTGAGGACTTGATAATATGGGTGAATGTTGAAACCACAATGCTGTTCCTGTGAAACCTTCATAAGATTGTATATCAACAATACTTTAATTAAAAAAAGAAGAAAAGAAAGAAGCTATCCCATTCACAATAGCATCAAAAACAATAAAATATTTATGAATAAATTTAACCAAGGAAGTGAAGGATCTATACAATAACAACTACAAGATTTTGATGAAAGAAACTGAAGAAAATACAAACAAATGGAAAGATACCGCTTGTTCATGGACCAAAAATTAGTATTTGTTAAAGTGTCCATACTACCCAAAGCCATTTATAGATTCAATGCAATCTTTTTCAAAATTCCAGTGGCATTTTCACAGAAATTGAAAAACAATCCTAAAATTTCTATGGAACCACATAAGAGCCCAAATAGCCAAAGCAATCCTAAGAACAATGCTGGAAGTATCACATATTCTAATTTCAGACTATAATGCAAAGCTATGGTAATTAAAATATTATGGTATTGGCATAAAAATAGACACTTAGGTCAATGGAACAGAATAGAGAGCCCAGAATAAGCCCACACACATATGATCATCTAATATTTAATGAGGGAGCCAAGAACACTTGATGGGAAAGCATAGTTTCTTCAACAAATGATGCTACCAAAACTGGATAACTACATGCAGAAAAATGAAATTTGTCCTCTATTTTATACCACTCACAAAAATTAACTTGAAATGGAGCAAAATTTAACCATATGACCTGATACCATAAAATTCCTAGAAGAAAACATAGGGAAGACATTCCTTTACATTGGTCTTGGCAATGATTTTTTTGGATAGGACACAAAAAGATGAAGCAATAAAACCAAAAAGCAACAAGTGGGACTCATCAAACTAAAAAGCCTCTGCACAGCAAGAGAAAACAAGCAACAAAAAACAAAGGCAACTTACTGACTAGAAGAAAATATCTGCAAAGCACATATGGATAAGGGGTTAATATCCAAAATATATAAAGAATTCATACAACTCAGTGACAAAAACAATCTGATTAAAAACTGGTTACAGTAACTAAATAGACATTTTCCCAAAAAAGACATGCAAATGGCCAGCAGGTACATGAAAGTATGCTCAGTGCCACTAATCATCAGGAAAATGCAAATCAAAACCACAATGAGATGTCACCTCTACCTGGTTGGAATGGCTATCACCCAGAAGATAAGAGATAAGTGTTATTATTAGGATGTAGACTAATAATAGTCTACATTTCCCTACAAGAGGGAACCCATGTGCATTCTTGGTGGAAATGCAAATTGGTTCAACCACTATGGAAAAAAATATGGAGGTTCCACAAAAAATTAAGAATAGAACTGCCATATGATCAGCAATCCCACTTTTAAGTATTTATCCAAAGGAAATAAAAATAGTATATTGAAAAGGTATCTGCACTCCCTTGTTTACTGCAGCATTATTCACAATAGCCAAGATATGGAAACAACCTGAGTGTCCCTCAACAGATAAATGGATAAAGGAGATGTGACATATATATATATGGAATATTATGCAGCTATGAGAAGGAAATCCTGCCATTTGTAACAACATGTATGACCTTGACAGAATTACGCTAAGTGAAATAAATGAGACAGAGAAAGACAAATACTGTATTATATCATTTATATGTGGAATCTAAAAATGCCAGATTCATAAAGAACAGGAGTAGAATGGTGGTTATCAGGGGCTAATGGGTGGGAGAATTGGGCAGATGTTGTTTACTTAACAACTAATAGATTAAAAAGTTCTGGAGATCTAATGCACAGCATAGTGATTATAGCCAACAATACTGTATTATGAACTTCAAAGTTGCTAAGAGAATAGATCTTAATTGTTCTCACACACAAAAAATATGTTAATTATGTGATATGATAGGGGGATTAGCTAAATGCTACAGTAGTAATCATATTGCAATATACAAGTGTATCAAATCAACACATTACACACCTTAAACTTAACAATGTTATATTTCAATTTTATCTCAATTTTAAAAAGGAAAAAGTTTTTATAATTCAGCAAACTTATTTGGTATTATATAAATAACAGAGACTGACCATAACCAGATGTTTCACAAATAAAATATTATACAGTCACTCCTAAAACTAGTGGAAAAGGTTGACCTGCTTACTTGTTGAATTCAGTTTTTATCTGATATCATTTCAGTCGACCAGTTAAGTCAGTTATAGTAGAAAAAAGTTTTATAAACCAAAAACAACACAAAAAGAAAAATAAGCCATGATCATAAACAAGATGTTTTGGAAAAATGAGTTATTTCACTTTAAGCACTTACATTTTCTGTGGTTCTCACAATAAACATGATACAGAGAAAAAGATCGATGATGTAAGCAGAGTGATTTAAGATGTGGCTTAGAAGTCGGACACACCTGGGACTGAATCCTGGTTCTGCTACTGAGCAACTGTGACCCTGGCAAAAGAAAATTCTTTAGTTTCCTTAAATCTGTTTGCTCAGCTCTCAGCTGGGGCTAATAATACCTTTCTCATGTTGCCACTGTGAGGACAAAGTGCAGAATATGTGCTTAATAAAAGGTAGCTGTTTTGTTGTAACTGTTAACAGAGAAGCTTTGCTATGTAGTTCTTTGCCCTCCTAAATTAACTTTTGTATTTATGTCTCCCCTTGAGCTTCTTCAAAACACTTTTATATGCATCATTTCATTTGAATCTCATAACTTCTATGCTAAATATAAAAGACATAATTAATGCCATTCAGAAACCACGATCAATGTGTTGCCTCATTCATCCAAGTCTGGTAAAGTCAGGACCAGAATCTTCGTCTTATCCTTACCTTCAAGGACAACCCCCCAGTTTGTTCTCACACAGCAACCAGAGACAGATCTTAAAAGCACCATCTGATCATCTTGCCTGCCTTCTTGACCTCTTCCCCAAACCCAACTTCTCCTTCTCCTCTTAAGTTTCTAGTTCGGGATTGATCCAGAGGAAAGCCCTGACTCTTGCTCAACTGTGTGAAAGCCTACGATTCTGAAACCTCAGTCCAGAGAAACATCAGAAAGAAGGAAAGAACAGGTGAACAGTGACCTAACTAAACTACAAGTGAATGTTTAAGAGCTTTCTCCTTCTTCCTTCCTTCTACTTAACTCTCATTATGCTTTGAAAGGGAAAGCAAAATATTGGGAATTATTAGGCAAAAACATTTATATTCATTTTCTTCTCAAAAATTGTTGTGGGCAGAAAGTATGAGAAAAAATATAGGAATACACAGGCATTGCAAATATGCATCTAATACCCTAACATCAATTTGCTGTAAGTCAATGATTTCTCAACTTTTTCAGAGTTGGAACATTATCCTTTAAGAATTTCATGATTTGGAGACTTCTGGGAAGATGGCGGTGAGAGCAGGGCGGCAGAAATCTCCTCCCAACACTATATTTATCTACGAAAACACAGAAAATACATCTATTCCTAAAAGAGAGACGAGAATACACAGGAAAGCGCACAGCGTGCAGCTACACCCGAGAGGACTCAGCACCCCAAGAGGTGGGTAAGATACGGAGCCGCGACCCGGCGGGACCCGAGCCCTCCCCCACCCCAGTGCACCGGCGGGAGGAGAGGATTCAGAGCCGGGAGGGAGTGGAAGCGCACCCCGCGAAGTAGCCAGCCCCGGTGACCTGCGTGGGGAGCGCTGACCCACATTGCGCAGTGCAGCGGATATTGGAGAGACAGAGGGGCAGGATCTGAGCAGGGAACACACCAGGGTGCTTGCAGCCTGCTCCCGGGAAGGAAAAAAAAAAAGCGCGCGCTTTCTTCAGTGGTCTTAAAGAGACAGGAGCCCAGCGGAGGAGCCGGATCGCCCCAGCACACTCAGCCCAGCAGGCTGGGAGTCCTGCGGAGTTTCAGACGCCTTAGCTGGCGACTGAGGAAGCGTAGCCATACTTAACACTTCTCACTGAGATCAACAGCCTCCTACTCGTTCCCACCCCTGCCAGAGCGATAAAGGGCCCTGCGGAGCGGCACAGTCACAGCTGTGGAATAGTGGGGCAACAGCGCCACCTAGAGCATTCCCACAGAATCTACGTCCGGTGGGCATTTTTTTTGTTTTTTGTTTTGTTTTGTTTTCTGTTTTGTTTTTGTTTTTTCTTTTTTTCTTTTCTTTCTTTCTTTCTTTTTTTTCCTCTTTTTTTTCTTCTCTTTTTAAAGTCTTAAAGAGCCCAGCAGACATACGTGGCAACTATTAGTGACCAATTATATAGCCATGAAAAGACAGAGGAATATGGTTCAGACCAAAATCAACCAGACAACCCCAGAGAGGGAGTCTGAAGGGATGGAAATGCACAGCCTCCCTGAAAAAGAATTCAGAATAAAAGTCATAACCATGCTGATGGACCTACAGAGAAATGTGCAAGAGCTGAGGGAGGAAGTGAGGGAACTGAGGAAAGACAATGCAGAAATCAGACAAGCGATCGACGGGCTTAACAGCAGAATGGATGAGATGCGAGAGACTGTTAATGGAATAGAAAACAGAGAACAGGAGTACAGAGCAGCTGAGGCAGAGAGAGATAAAGGATTTCTAGGAATGAAAGAATATTAAGAGAACTGTGTGACCAATCCAAACGGAACAATATTCGCATTATAGGAGTACCAAAGGAAGAAGAGAGAGAAAAAGGGATAGAAAGTGTCTTTGAAGAAATAATTGCTGAAAACTTTCCCTCGCTGGGAAAGGAAGTAGTCTCGCAGTCCACTGAAGCTCATAGATCTCCCAACACAAGGGACCCAAGGAAGACAACACCAAGACACATAATAATTAAAATGGCAAAGATCAAAGATAAATACAGAGTATTAAAGGCAGCTAGAGAGAGAAAAAAGATCACCTACAAAGGAAAACCCATCAGACTATCATCAGACTTCTCAACAGAAACCTTACAGGCCAGAAGAGAATGGCATGATATATTTAACATTATGAAACAGAAGGGCCTTGAACCAAGAATATTGTATCCAGCACGATTATCATTTAAACATGATGGAGGGATTAAACAATTTCCAGATAAACGAAAGTTGAGAGAGTTTGCTTCTCATAAACCACCACTACAGGATATCTTAAATGGACTGCTCTAGATGGAAGCACACCTAAGGCTAAAAAGATGTCACCAGAGAAAAAAAAATCATAGCAAGGAAAGCAGACCATCCAAATACTAACTAAAGGCAAAGAATAAAACACCTATTATAAAAAGAATGGAGGAGGAGGTATTAATAGGAAAGGAGAGAAATAAAGAAACATCAGACGGTGCTTACAATAACTTAACAGGAAAGTTAAGTTAGATTGTTAGATAGTAAAGAAGCAACCCTTGAACCCTTGGTAACTACGAATCTAAAGCCAGCAATGGCAATAAGTACATACCTATCAATAATCACCCTAAATGTAAATGGACTGAATGCACCAATCAAAAGACACAGAGTAACAGAATGGATAAAAAGCAAGACCCATCTATATGCTGCCTACAAGAAACTCACCTCAAATCCAAAGATATACACAGACTAAAAGTTAAGGGATGGAAAAAGATATTTCATGCAAAAAAAAAAAAAAAAAAAGCAGGTGTTGCAGTACTTGTATCAGACAAAATAGACTTCAAAACGAAGAAAGTAGCAAAAGATAAAGAAGGACACTACATAATGATAAAGGGGTCAGTCCAACAAGAAGATATAACCATTATAAATATATATGCACCCAACACAGGAGCGCCAGCATATGTGAGAAAAATACTAAAAGAATTAAAGGAGGAAATAGACAGCAATGCATTCATCTTAGGAGACTTCAACACACCACTCACTCCAGAGGACAGATCAACCAGACAGAAAATAAGTAAAGACACAGAGGCACTGAACAACACACTAGAACAGATGGACCTAACAGACATCTACAGAGCTCTACACCAAAAGCAACAGGATACACATTCTTCTCAAGTGCACATGGAACATTTTCCAGAATAGACCACATACTAGGCCACAGAAAGAACCTCAGTAATTTCAAAAATATTGAAATCCTACCAACCAACTTCTCAGATCACCAAGGTATAAAATTAGAAATAAATTTTAGAAAGAAATCAAAAAGGCTCACAAATACATGGAGACTTAACAACACTCTCCTAATTAATCAATGGGTTAACGACCAAATCAAAACAGAAATCAAAGAATATATGGAGACTAATGACAACAATAACACAAAGCCACAACTTCTGTGGGACGCAGCAAAGGCAGTTCTAAGAGGAAAGTATATTGCAATCCAGGCCTATTTAAAGAAGGAAGAACATTCCCAAATGAATAGTCTAAAGACACAATTACTGAAATTGGAAAAAGAAGAACAAATGAGGCCCAAAGTCACCAGAAGGAGGGACATAATAAAGATTAGAGAAGAAATAAATAAAATTGAGAAGAATAAAACAATAGAAAAAATCAATAAAACCAAGAGCTGGTTCTTTGAAAAAATAAACAAAATAGATAAACCCCTAGCCAGACTCATTAAGAGAAAAAGAGAATCTACACACATAAACACAATCAGAAATGAGAAAGGAAAAATCACGACGGACCCCACAGAAATACAAAGAATCATAAGAGAATATTATGAGAATCTATATGCTAACAAGCTGGAAAACATAGAAGAAATGGACAACTTAGAAAAATACAACCTTCCAAGACTGACCAAGCAAGAAACAGAAAAACTAAACAGACCAATCACCAGTGACGAATTCGAATTGGTAATCAAAAAACTACCCAAGAACAAAACCCCTGGGCCTGATGGATTCACCTCTGAATTCTACCAGACATATAGAGAAGAAATAACACCCATTCTCCTTAAAGTTTTCCAAAAAATAGAAGAGGAGGGAATACTTCCAAACTCATTCTATGAAGCCAGCATCACTCTAATACCAAAACCGGCAAAGACCTCACCAAAAAAGAAAATTACAGACCAATATCCCTGATGAACGTAGATGCAAAAATACTCAACAAAATATTAGCAAACCGAATTCAAAAATACATCAAGAGGATCATACACCATGATCAAGTGGGATTCATCCCAGGGATGCAAGGATGGTACAACATTCGAAAATCCATCAACATCATCCACCACATCAACAAAAGAAGAACAAAAACCACATGATCATCTCCATAGGTGCTGAAAAAGCATTTGACAAAATTCAGCATCCATTCCTGATTAAAACTCTCAACAAAATGGGTATAGACGGCAAGTACCTCAACATCATAAAGGCTATATATGACAAACCCACAGCTAACATCATACTTAACAGCGAGAAGCTGAAAGCTTTTCATCTAAGATCGGGAACAAGACAGGGATGCCCACTCTCTCCACTGTTATTCAACATAGTACTGGAGGTCCTAGCCACGGCAATCAGACAAAACAAAGACATACAAGGCATCCAGATTGGTAAAGAAGAAGTCAAATTGTCACTATTTGCAGATGACATGATATTGTACATAAAAATCCCTAAAGACTCCACTCCAAAACTACTAGAACTAATATCTGAATTCAGCAAAGTTGCAGGATACAAAATTAACACACAGAAATCTGTTGCTTTCCTATACACTAATGATGAACTAACAGAAAGAGAAATCAGAAAAACAATTCCATTCACAATTGCATCAAAAAGAATAAAATACCTAGGAATAAACCTAACGAAGGAAGTGAAAGACCTGTACTCTGAAAACTACAAGACACTCCTAAGAGAAATTAAAGAGGACACTAACAAATGGAAATGCATCCCATGCTCTTGGCTAGGAAGAATAAATATTGTCAAAATGGCTATACTACCTAAAGCAATCTACAGATTCAATGCAATCCCTATCAAACTACCAACAGCTTTCTTCAATGAACTGGAACAAATAATTCTAAAATTCATATGGAACCACAAAAGACCCCGAATAGCCAAATCAATCCTGAGAAGGAGGAATAAAACAGGGGGAATTACACTCCCTGACTTCAAGCTCTACTACAAAGCCACAGTAATCAAGACAATTTGGTATTGGCACAAAAACAGACCCACAGACCAGTGGAACAGAATAGAAAATCCAAATATTAACCCAAATATATACAGTCAATTAATATTTGATAAAAGTGCCTTGGATATACAATGGGGAGATGACAGCCTCTTCAGCAGCTGGTGTTGGAAAAACTGGACAGCTACATGTAAGAGAATGAAACTGGACTACTGTCTAGCCCCATACACAAAGGTAAACTCAAGGTGGATCAAAGACCTGAATGTAAGTCATGAAACCATAAAACTCTTAGAAAAAACATAGGCAAAAATCTCTTGGACATAAACATGAGCAACTTCTTCATGAACATATCTCCCGGGCAAGGGAAACAAAAGCAAAAATGAACAAGTGGGACTATATCAAGCTGAAAAGCTTCTGTACAGCAAAGGACACCATCAGTAGAACAAAAAGACATCCTACAGTATGGGAGAATATATTCATAAATGACGTATCTGATAAAGGGTTGACATCCAAAATATATAAAGAACTCATGCACCTTAACAAACAGAAAGCAAATAATCCAATTAAGAAATGGGCAGAGGACATGAATAGACACTTCTCCAAAGAAGAAATTCAGATGGCCAACAGGCACATGAAAAGATGCTCCACATCGCTAATCATCAGAGAAATGCAGATTAAAACCACAATGAGATATCACCTCACACCAGTGAGGATGGCCAACATCCAAAACACAAACAACAACAAATGTTGGTGAGAATGTGGAGAAAAGGGAACCCTCCTACACTGCTGGTGGGACTGCAAATTAGTTCAACCATTGTGGAAAGCAGTATGGAGGTTCCTCAAAAAACTCAAAATAGAAATAGCATTTGACCCAGGAATTCCACTCCTAGGAATTTACCCTAAGAATGCAGCAGCCCAATTTGAAAAGGACAGATGCACCCCTATGTTTATTGCAGCACTATTTACAATAGCCAAGAAATGGAAGCAACCTAAGTGTCCATCAGTAGATGAATGGATAAAGAAGATGTGGTACATATACACAATGGAATATTATTCAGCCATAAGAAGAAAACAAATCCTACCATTTGCAACAACATGGATGGAGCTAGAGGGTATTATGCTCAGTGAAATAAGCCAAGCCGAAAAAGACAAGTATCAAATGATTTCACTCATATGTGGAGTATAAGAACAAAGAAAAAAACTGAAGGAACAAAACAGCAGCAGACTCACAGAACCCAAGAACGGACTAATAGTTACCAAAGGGAAAGGGACTGGGGAAAATGGGCGGGAAGGGAGGGATAAGAGGGAAAAAGGGGCATTACGATTAGCAGATGTAATGTTGGGTGGGCACGGGGAGGGCAGTACAACTCAGAGAAGACAAGTAGTGATTCTATAGCATCTCACTACGCTGATGGACAGTGACTGTAATGGGGTTGGTGGGGGGGACCTGATGAAGGGGTAGTTTAATCATCGTAATATTGCACATGTAATTGTAAATTAATGATAATAAAATAAATTATATTTAAAAAAAAGAATTTCATGATTTTTTAAAAATTAAACTCAACTAAAATCAATTTGAATAACTAACATCTCTTTAACTGATACTGCAAGACCATCCATGCTTTATACTGAAGTAAAAAACTTAAGTTTTTTTAAAGCTTTAATCACAATAAAGAAATGTTTTAATTGTTTGTGATTAAGGCATTATGAGGATAGCATTCATCAGGTCACTTTTATCCACAGAAGAAGCAGGTAGGCATCTGTGTTATGGGATACACTGCTCGGTTGAGGGAGAATTTCTTCTCAAAATCCATCTCCAACTCTCCTCCTAACTTATCATTAATACCTTATATTTCATTATTAAAGGTTAGTTCCTTTATGGAGGCAAAATTGTGTAGTACCAGCTTTTATCAAAACAAAGAGGTGTCAATTGTAAGATGCACTACTATCTTACGTGCCACTAAGAAAGTAAAAACAATGCCAATTGTAGACACCATCAATTGTAAAAGGCATTCTAATTTTAGAAACACTAAAATATAAAAAAGTCTGTCCTAAACTTAAGAGCATGGATCTTGATATCAAACACATCTGGATGGACATGCTGATTCTGCCATTTGATACGTGGATTGCCATGGGGGAGTTACCTGACTTCTTGAGCCTCTACCCTCTCCTCTGTCAAATTAAAATATTAATTTAATTCACTAATTAGCAAGAATTACCAAAAATAAGGTATAAAAAGTGTGGAGTGCAGAGCCCAGCCCTTGGGGCTCCAAACTGAAAACTATTACTGGTTTTAACATATTAGCATCCCAAGTAATTACAACTGGGGAGAGTAGCATATTAAGTCCCCACTGCTTATGATGCTTAACTTTCCCTGAGCTTGTGAGATCTGAAATAAAACAGATCTCCACAGACTGAAGTATTTGACAAGAGGTTTGTGTGTGTGGAGTGGAGAAAAGATCAGAATTGGGAATCTGCTTGGGAAAGTGAGGTCTGGCCATGGGGGAGTGCTGGATCTAAAAGATGAAGTCTGAGGACACCAAAAGCAAATGTTACTGTCTTCACACTTTTGCCCAGGATTGTTTCTGGCTTCAGTTTGGTTCTAACACCAAGTATACAATCGTACCCTTGAAAACACTGTACTTTCTAGGGTGATAAAATTAGATTGTAATAATGATTATACAACTCTGCAAAAACACTAAAAACCACTGAGTTGTACACTTTAAATGGGTGAATTTTATGGTACAGACTTATACCTCAATAAAGATGTTTCTATTAAGAAAAGAATACATTCCTATGTCCTGCTATGCTGATGTCTGGAACTAAACTTTAAAAAAATTTCACTTTACTTTTTACAACAATAAAAACAATTGGATACTTAGAAGCAAAAAGTATCAATTTTACCTTAAATTATGCTAAGTCAATAAAATTCACAAAGGTCAGTTAAAGTTTTCATTTTACTCTCATCCAATACATGTAAAAACAGCCAATTTCAAAAATAAGTCTCCAATTTTGGGCTAATGGGATATCTCTAAATTTGGGATAATCAGGGATAATGAATTAGCCTCTGTCATGAGCCGGCATGCATTGTGCAGTGGAAATGCAAAGGAGTTTTCATATCCACGGGTGATATTCAAAATATTTAAAAACTGGATGGAGTTAGACACTGAGTAATCAGAATGGATATTTCTTTGATGTTTCCCTTTGTCTTTTTATGTTCTCCAAGTTTCTTACACTGAAAATATATTACTTTTGTAATTAAGAAAAATATTAAAAGTGTTTCCATACGTATTTTATATCCACTGAGCCTCATAACAATCGTGTGACACGTAACACCTCATTTTATAGAAAAGGATATTGAGTCTCAGAAGAACTGAGGGACCTCCTATTTGACAGGTAGCAAGTATTGGAGCTTGGGTTTTCATCCAGGGCATTTGACTCTAAATCTTATGCTCTGCCTTCACATTATGATGCTCAGTCCTTGGAGCTTTCTCATGTGATGACTCATAGTAGCACATTCAGGTCTATCCTTATGTTATCTATGTAACAGAGGGCTGTCCACTCCTTTGTACCTGTTAGTCATTCTGTAGAAACCAGTTTTCCAATTAAAACAGTCGCTGTTCTGGAAGTGGCACCAAAGGCTTAAAGCAATTAATCTCCCACAACAAATTCCTGCAGCTTTATTCGCTTGAGTAGCCATTATTTCAAAGCAGTACACTATGCACCGCTCTCAAAT
The DNA here is from genome assembly GCA_032199065.1 of Smutsia gigantea. NCBI lineage: Eukaryota > Metazoa > Chordata > Mammalia > Pholidota > Manidae > Smutsia > Smutsia gigantea. The sequence goes on along the minus strand of JAVSCE010008663.1, from coordinate 726 downwards.
TTTAAGCTTCCTGGATTCTCTCCTGGACTCTGTCATCTTTATCTGTATCTCATTTTCACTCCTATCAGTTTTTCAAAGTATGTGTTTTTCTGTGACCTTTTTCTTAAAAGTTTCTTCTTGTTTCCTAACAGGCCCTGTTCCACTGTGAAAAAGCAAAGGAAATTGTGGGAAAGTAGAGCTATGGAGCTAAATGTGACTAAAAGCTCTGCTGGAAACTCTGAAAATCTAACCCATTACCTCATTACATCACAGATGAGCTCAGAAGGCTGCTGCTGTTGATTTTCTGGGCATGGAAAGTGTTCTCAGTCAACTGAAAGCCTCTCCCTTAGGATTTACTGAATACTATTTTATTCTTTGATTTTCATACAAATTGTGCAACATCAGGTAAATGTTCTGAACAAGTGACATTTTCCATATCAAGAAAATTTGGAGTGGAAGCTCTATACCCATTTTGTGAGGTACCTGTGGAAGTTTTGGGTTAAGCCAAAATCTTCTGGATTTGTGTACATTAACCAGACGAAAGTCTACTTTCATCCTTCAGAGCTGAGCTGTGTCGTTCTGGGCCCAGTGATGATGGTTTCCAGGTGTTTGTTTCTGTATTCTGCTTTTTAAAAATACTTCATATCTTCACCCAGAAAAGAGGATGCTGAATGTCTAAGCAATGTAAATGAGATATGCCTGGATAGGCAGCCCTGTCATAGGCCACAGGCACCATAAAGTAAGACT